>JAZHYW010035649.1:0-42071 GCA_037355805.1 Ixodes ricinus
ATTTTATTATAGTATGGTGTATTTTTTTTTCTCATTGAGACGAAACATTCTTATTTCCAGGTGAGTTTAATTACGTGTGCATGACGATTTCCGAAGTATACTTCACACGAATTTTTAGTTATGTCCATTTAATACTGCGGAAGCATTAACTGTCCCGTCGAGCGAGCCGACGTCATCAGCCGCGCCAAACGGCAGCTAAATTCCCCTCTCCCAATGGAGCGAAGTGAAGCCGCTATCTGAGGCATCCCAGCTTTGAAGCCGCGCAAAAAGCCACGCAAAACGACGAGCTAAATGAAACGGAAGGGCTCTGCTTTGAACGGATTCCAGGCTGTTAGTAAAGTATGCCTGCCACGGTGAGCATATGGAGGAAGTGAATTCTAGTTTAATTCTAACCGAGGTAGTATAATATAAGCTAGTTGTTTTACTGGGGATGTAGCTTGTCTGAGGTTACGGCAAAAATTTCGAGAATACGGTTAGCATCGGCGATGACAGATGTTATATGAGCGGTCCATGACAGGTCAGATGTCAGATGAATTTCTATGTATTTATACGATAAGCAAGTAGTTACTGGGATGCTAGAAAGGTGGTAAGAGAAAGATAGAACATCTAAACTGCGGGAAAACTATAGAGATTTACATTTATTATAGTTTAATGCCATTTGCCATTTCTGACACTATTGAATTATAAGTGAGAGATCATTCTGCAAGATTAGTTGATTATGATGTGAATGAATCGGTCTGTATATGACACAGTCGTCGGCGAACAAACGTAGTGCAGAAGAAATGTCATGGTGGAGATCAATTAATGTAGATTAAAAAGAGAAGGGGCCAAGAACTGTTCCCTGAGGGACGCCAGACGTTACTGTACTTGTGGTAGATTTTACTTTGTTATCTAGAAGTGTACTGAGTGCGATTAGTGAGGAATTCAGAAATTCATTTGACTACAAAAGGGTGAATGTTAATATCACTTAGTTTCATTAGAAGACGTTGATGAGGGACCTTGTCAAATGCTTTGCAGAAGTCAATAAAGATGGCGTCAGTTTGAACATTGGAATCGAAGTTTGAGTAGACGTCAGTTAGAAATGCTGTTAGTTGAGTTTCGCATGAGTATGACTTACGAAATCCATGCTGATGATTAAAAGGAAGGTCATGAGAGTCTAGAAAATTTATTAGGTTTTAACAGAGAATATGCTCCATGAGTTCAGATGAAACGCTGGTGAGCGAGATAGGACGATAGTTACTGATTAGTTGGCGGGCGCCTGTTTTATGAACGGGTATGACGTTAGCAATTTTGCAATCAAATGGAAACTTCAGAGAGTTTAAGTGACTGAGAGAATATGTCGCAGAGAAAAGCGGAAGAAATATGTTTAGTGTTTATTAATACTTTAGAGTTACATTTGGTCATCTCCAGAGCTGGAGGACACATTCAGTTGATCAAACGCCTTAAGTACGCCAGAGCAGGTCAATGAGAATCGTGAAGTCACATGTCTCGTCGGCCTCGTTCGACTGTGTTCCATACCGCACTTATTTTCCAAAAAGACGGCCATCCGTTAGAGATATCGCTGTATGAGTGATGTTTCGGAGTTTCGCAGCGTCCCACCTATTGCTCCAGCCTTGTTTTGTAAACTCCGAAGTTCGCTTGAGTATTCCTTTAACGGACTATATTATCAGTAGTGGTCAGGCCTTGTAGAATATCATTCGAACATAGCTGCCGCCAGAAGTGAATGAATCGAATATGCTTTATGGTGTCAATTTACTTTCTGTATTGCTGTGTGTAAAAGGAGCCTCTCTGTCAGTTTTAATGGCGATTTCAATTTTGAATGTGCATTTGTCCAGGAATGGGTATATAGAATTTGCACCACGATATCGAAATGTTTCAAAACTAGACATTAGAAATTCCAAGCTACAATGATGGTGGGCTTATTAGAGCGCAGCTCTTAGGCGCCCATTTCCGGCTTGAGCGGCGTCGCCGTTGGCGTCACCGTCGGCGTAACCGCAAGGTCACGTGACCCCCAGGTCACGTGACCTCCCTCTAGGTCACGTGACCCCCCCTCATGACCCTCTCTAGGTCACGTGACCCCCGTGGTCACGTGACCCTCTTGGTCACGTGACCCCCCAGGTCACGTGGCCCCCAAGTCACGTGACCACCCCCTTCCCCGAGGTCACGTGAACCCCCCTCCGCGCCTTCCTCCTCCTCAAGAGCTGCGCTCTAATTCGGTGTTACAGGGAGTTGTAAACGGCTTACATTTTTTCTCAGCAAACATCCAAAACGCACCTCTTGAAGCTTTCTCTTGAAGTGTACCGAAGCGAAGAACGACAACACCTAATCGCGCAGTTCGTCATAACTAGATGATCTACAAGTAAAAAAATAATGCATACGTTTACTAATCTCTGTAATGCGAAATTAGAGCGCAGCTCTTGTGAAGGAGGAGAAGAGGGTACAGCCGAGGTGGTATGCTTCTCCTCCCCACCCTCCTCCTCTCCTCCTTCCGTCCTCCTCACCTCGTCCTCTGCTCCTCCTACCTCCGCCTCCTACTTCCTCCTTTCCTTCTTCCGACCTCTCCGTGCCTTCCATCCTCATTCGGAAGGGTCGACGTCAATTTTCTCGCTATATCTTGCGGAGAAACTGAATTTTTTCATAGGTGACGTGACACCAAGTCATGTGACGTCATTTTCTCCGCTAAATTTAGCGGGCAATGGAATTGGTGTTGAGGTCACGTGACGTCAACACCAATTCCACGCCGACGCCGCGAAACCCAGAAAGGGGCGCCTAACAGCCGCGCTCTAAAAATCTGAACATCGTCATCTTTAACAAAAGAATAGTGTATTCACAACTAAACTTTATATTCGCAAAACGCGTATTAATTAAAGCAGCAAATTAAAAATAGGGCGCCTGTCTGTGATTCAACTTTCCCATTGTTATGGATGAGTGATTCTTGAAATTTAGTATAACATGCGGTAATTAGAACCTGCACGGGCCTGCAGTTCAATGAAAGGACAATAAAATATCGTAGCTCAGCAGCTGCTGCCCGGTTTGTGCTCAACATATAAGCCGTCATAGAAGAAATGATATTATTTTCCAGTCACACTCTCACTCCTGAACTCTACTCAGAGCGAAGTCTGCAGCCATGGCCCCAGCATCAGCAATATTCTGCATCGCGACAGCTCTTGCGGCTATTTGCTGGAAGCTATTCACAGGATCCTTCGGACAAGACCTTATCAAGCATAGGAGGTGAGAAATTTAAGTATCAAAAATCTTAAATCTCCTCATTCATATATGTTTAATTTAAACGGTTCTTACAAGTGTTATGCAGGCTGTAAGGATATAAATTTAGACTTTAGAATTACATGGAATCGCAAATCCAAGATTTTTTTTGTTGAAATTTATGCATGCTTCTAAAATAAAATTGAATGACTCAAATATTTAGGTTCAAATTATTTATTTAGAGTCTGTCCAGTTTTGTGATTTCACAATGGGCATCCCCACCTCAGTCGACGTGTCATTAAATATAATTGTTTTTGTTTGCTAATATAATTTGTAGGGGTGTGCGAGTATTCGAAATTTCGAATACGAATCGGATAATCCCCTAATTCGAATTGTATTCGGTTCGATTTCTGCCTGTTCGGAATTTCCCGATTATTCAGCAGTGGCCAAATATTCCGACAAACTGCGAATATTGGATCAAGTATCAACTAATCTGAACGCCGCGCATGCCCTGAAATATCTGAAATATATAAGAATATGTTTATTCACCGAAAACTAGGTATCTGTTTTCATTGAACATTAAAAACCCCACAAATTCTGCCTCATGAGACTAGAGCAGTTTTGGCTCTTTTTCACTTTCTTTTGCCAGTCAATTTGCATGAATCGATTGCAAGTTAACATCTGATATGTATTATCTAGTCATGTGCTGTTATATTTTTGAATGTCACCTATCTATGGCCTCAGTATGAGTTGCATCCTTAATACTTCTGAGACCATATTCTCAGTTGCATCTTTCGTCATGCTGTTTAGTTATGGGCCGTTTTATTGTTTTATTTACTCCTTTTATGGGGGTAATAATCACTGAGTCAAGTTGCAATGACTATTTATAAGCTTTTTACATGCTGCCTAGACAGATCCAGTTTTATTTACTCCCTAGTATGAAAGGTCATCACAGGGCCGAAATATAATAAAAACAACATTATTCGCATGTTCGTCTTTTTTTTCCTTCTTTTTTTTTTCATTCTGCACACATATTCGATATTTGATTCGATATTCGAAGGTGCTTTTTCTTGATATTCGTAATCGATTCGAATTCGAGAATATCAATATTCGTGCACCCTAATAATTTGATACATATTTTAGTCATAAGAACCACGCAGGCACTGTCTCTACAGTCTATCGGCGTAAAATACTAATTGTGTTTATTAAAGACAGGAGAGTAACTGTACTCTCTTTTATGTTTCTGTTGACAGAAGCGACGAAAAAGTTTTTCTTTTGCATCAATAGTGCAGCAGAGTAAAATAAATACCTTCAAGGGTTCCATTCCTTAAAAATCACAGCAAAACAATACACACGATCATATAATTGATTTGGCGAAAAACTGTAATCCAATCGAGAAGCTCGTAAATCGGATGTGACATCGCAAAAGAGAGTAACATATTTCCAACCTTTTAGATTAGATATGTTTGGCGGTTTGCATTTGAGAGTGAGCGTGGCGCAGGAGTTCCAAATATGTCCAAGGCAGCCTATCGTAAGGTCAACTACATTGCAGTGACGTGAAGAAAATTTCAGAAGGTCTTGGAGCATAATGCAGTTAAATATACATCGGAAGAAAAGAGGTTGACATACTTAAATCTAAACATGAGCTTACAGCACCGCACCATCTTTGTGTTCCTCGAATCTGGCTTTTTGAGTCGCCGTCCTAATACGTAAGACAAAAGGCACTCTCCGAGGCGTGTTTCATCTGAGCGTGACGGCCCTGTCGCACGCTTAATGCGGATCCTCTCTGCAGATGTGTCCGGAGTCGCATATGTATAAATCAAATATTCATAAACATGATTGAGGCCTGTCCTCAGATAAGATTGCCATCAGAACTGCGGCGAAAACCTACTTATTTTAGGATGTTTGAGCTGTGTGACTAGAACTTCAAAGTGCTGCTGACAATCCTAGCATCGATGTTTTCAGTGCCGATATTATCCGTATTAATAGTCCTAAAAAATTAAATTTGAAAACGGTGCACTCGCGAGAAAAAAAAGATTTTAAAGAATTAGATTTTACCCGCCCACTCAACTTAATAACGAGAACGGCGAAATGACGCCCTCGTTGCCTTTTTCGAGAAGTATAAACCGCAAAGTTTTGTATAATTTTTTTTCCATTTCACTCTAATTGATTAGTGCAATCACAACCACGCGACTGCGAATTGGTTGATCGTACGCTTATTTTCCTGCCCACTTGCATGTGTCCTTTCTTCGCGTAAAGACCACGTGTCACTTTTAAGTTCGATTTCTTTTTTAAGCAGTGTTGTATGTAGGGAGTCGGAAGCCATCTTAATTTGATAGCATTTTTAAGCTATAACTCAAGCTTTAAACTATGTGTATTCTTGCCCCTTAATGCGTAGTGCATATGTATAGTTCACCATTTCAACTGAGTGTGTTTGCACACCATTGCGCCGCGCGTACGCGGAGCGGCATAACGCACTCATTTACATTCGCACCCTCTTCGAAGGGCCTGACGACCCTGATGTCGTCCTGGGCGTTGTCCTAGGGGTCCTCCGAGGCACCGTCTTCCACGTCGTCCCCTAGAAGGTCGTCCTAGACGCCGTCCTTGAGGTCGTCCCAGAGGTTGTCCTATACGTTGTTTTTGACGTTGTCCTGTAGGATGTCAAATTCGACGTCGTCCTTGAGGTATTTCTAGAGGTCGTTCTAGACGTCGTGCTGGATGTCGACCTTCTCGTCCTTTGAGGCGGTCCTAGACTTCATCCTTGAGGTCGTCATATAGGTCGTCCTTGAAATCACCCTAGAGGTTGCCCTAAAGATTGTCCTAGAGGACGAAGTTCTTGACGTCATCCTTGAAGTCTCCCTTCTGGCCGTCCTAAAGGTCGCCCTAGATGTGGCATAGCGGTCGTCTTAAAGGTCGTTCTAGATGTCTTTGAGATGAATTTTTAGGAGGTCATTCTCGACGTCGTCGTAGACATCGTCTTTGAGGTCGTCCTAGAGGTCGACCTCAAAAAACTGACGCGACCTTACGTCACGTGATCTATGAACATGACCTATGCACGTCGCCGTACTATGAGCACGTAGCCGGTGTGAAACGTGTGTCACATAGGGAGTGTGCAACGATAAATGTTATCGCATTCATAGATAATCACCCCTGTGGTCTCAACAAATTTCCCTCCACTATCAATATGCTGCTTCATAATTTTCTTTTTTTAGTAGGTAAAAAAAAAATGAAAGACGTTTCCGAATCTCTCTAACGCGAAATTAGAGCGCAGTTCTTCAGCAGGAGGAAAGGAGTGTACGGGTGGGAGGGTACGCTCTTCCCTCTTCTCCGTACCCTCTCCTCCTCCCGTTCTCCTCGTCCTCAACTTCTTTCGTTCTCCGTTTCCTCCTCCCCTCCCCTCCTCCTTCCATCCTCCTTCTCTCTTCTCCTGCTTCCTTCCTCCCCCTCTTCTCTCCACCTCCTCCCCTTGTCCTCCTTCTATCCCCCTCCTCCGTGCCTTCCCCTCCTCCTCCTCCATACCCTACCCCTCCTCCCACAGCTTCCCCGCTAAATTTAGCAGGAAAATTGACACCACCTGAGCTCAACAGCAATTCGATTCCCCGCTAAATTTAGCAGGGAACTGAATTGGTGTTGAGATCACGAGACGTCAATTTTACTGCTAAATCTTGCCGAGAAACTGAATTTTTTTATAGGTGACTTGACACCAAGTCATGTGACGTCATTGTCCCCGCTAAATTTAGCGTGGAATTTAATTGGTGCTGAGGTCACGTGAAGTCAACTTTTCCGCTAATATTTTAGCGGGGAATTAATTTGCTGTTGAGCTCACGCGACGTCAACTTTCCCGCTAAATCTAGCAGAGAAACTGAATTTGTTAATAGCTGACAGGACACCAAGTCATGGGACTCATTTTCCCCGCTAAATTTAGCGGAGAATATAAGTGGTGTTGAGGTCACGTGACGTCAACTTTCCCGCTAAGTCTAGCGGAAAAACCGAATTTGTTCATAGGTGACGTGACACCAAGTCTCGTGACGTCATTTGCTCCGCAAAATTTAGCGGGTAAACAGAATTGGTGTTGAGGTCACGTGACTTCAATTTTGCCGCGAAATGTAGCGTGGTTACGCCGACGCCGACATCATGAAACCCGGAAACGAGCGCCTAAGAGGGGGTTTGGTGATCTAGTGGTCTAGCGCACAGCAGATTGGAGCACGTGGAGCGACAGCTCGCGCTGCCGAACCCAGGAATTCTCGGTTCAATCCCCACCCGTGCCCGTTTCGATCTGGATGAGCATCGTACAGGCGTTCGGTCGTTTATCACTACTGCGTGGTGCACGTTAAAGACCCCATTCTAGCGGTTGTACTGCACTGACTAAATTTCTCCTCAACAGCCGGGAGACAATTCGCCCGTTGAGGAACACGAAGTTCAGTAGGTATAAACATACACACACCAATCTACTTGAGTCCCATCACGAGTGTTAGCGCAATTCATAGCCAACCAACAATGGAAGTTTCTGAAGCCAATTTTTAGTGACCCAGGGGTGCTGACCCTGCCATATATCTGACGTCGTTCTTGTACAAGGGGCGCCGACGATGGGACGACAGGATCACTATAGTAAGTTACAGGTCAAGAAGGTAGCGGCAAATGCCCCCCAGAGGGATTCATATATCCCTCTGCCACCTACGCATCCAATAGCGTCCGATCGTTTCCGTGACGTCGTGGCCAACGCGGAAGAGGGTTTTTCCTTCCTGTAAATATTTGCTATATCTTTCGACTTTGACTTAGCGTTGTGGAAGCCATGAAAGGGAGATTAGAGTTTTCCCCCTCCGATGGAAACACGTACAGCTTTGGGGGGTTAGGTTCCCCTCCGATGGATACAAAGGCCACTTTCAGGGGCTCGGCTCCTTCTATGATGAATACAAAGGTCACTTTCTTAAAATGTGGGGGTCGGAGACAAGTTGGCATCACTCTGTAGCCAATATCTATTCATTGAAACGGAACAAGGTACGTTTCCAGTGAACTATTCTTTCGGTTGCGGATGGATTTGAAACGGGCGCATCACGCTTGTGGGAGGAGCTTCTCCTACCTTCTTGACTGGTAACCGACTATAGCACTCTCTCTGCACAATCGGTTTTTACTACGAACATTGCAGAACTTGAGGATAGGAGCATTAACAACTACAGCTGCCCCCCGAAACGGCTAGATTTGTTGAGCCCTGCACGTCATACCTACTATTGGGTTGGACAGTGACGCGAACACTGGAGAGCATGGCAGTGCACCAATGCCGTACCTCCTATGGGACCCCGGGAAACTGATATAACTGCGGGGTGGAGAGTAGGAGGCTGCGAGGTTGTGCGCACCACTCCGATGTGTTTGAACGTCCCCTAACTCAGCCCAAGCCTCGACGTTGCGCCTGTGGTGCGCTGGAAGTTATTTCACTGTTCGAATTTACTTCGTACCCGATAGTGCCTTAACTGAGTGTTACGATTTTCTGCAGCGATCAGCGCAAATCGCTGCTATCTCCCACCAGACAGGGGACCATGCAGACTAGCCGTGCTGAGGGATTACTACGACCACACTACCTTGCAGTGTAAAACATTTACTTACGGAGGCTGCCTGGGGAATGAAAATAACTTCAGGTCAGAAGAGGAATGCAAAAAAGCCTGCAAATGAGGTGATCAAAGCTCGTATTTTATTAAAACTGAATCCACAAGAGGCCTTCGACCGCGATCACGCTGGTTACATATCAAACCTACGACACTCAAACTGCCTCAGCTGCATTTTTCGTATGGCCGGCGTGTCAAATTAGTGGAATAAAAACCGTCTACGGACGTGTGACAAGCATGCATATGCATGATCCATTCATGTTTCGACGATGCGTGAGGCGTTTGCGCAGATTATTTACTCATCGTGTCTGTGAATAAACTCAGTATCTTTTGTATGTTGTGTGAGCAGCGTGATTGCGGCTGAACAGAGATGTTGAGATTTCTTTTGAACGTAGGACTGACACTGGCGCAGTCGCCTGTACGCTGGCGTTGTCCATGACGACGTCTAGGACTGCGCCAGACGTCAGTCCTGACGTCAGTCCACGTGCGTTACATTCACTGTGTATATATATCTTCAAATACTTTTTCAACCTCCTTATGTTTGTTTGTGTTTTCATTTATCGATGCCGACATTTGAGCATTTAAGTACATGAGCTTTTAAGATGTTTATTGTAGGGAACTTACTTTTTGTTACTTAAATTCTCACTCTAATATTTAGAAACCAATATTCAGCTTCCAGATGCGTTGATGCCTAACCGAAAAAAGAGCACTTGCTACTTCGTTTATTCGCATTAAGGAAAACACACAAAAACGGAAGCATTTAAGTTTAAATTAACTAGCCAACAGGAACACCGCCTTTAGAGAATTTGTACAAATCAACACAGGAACCCAGACTAAGTCATGACTACCGGATGTCCCAAACAGCGGCCAGGTTCTTTAAATCGACCGCAAAATTCAGTTTCTCAACCTATCGCGCTACAATTTTGTGCAGCGTTGTCCACAGATAGCGCATTTCTTTTTGTAAAACTTGCAAAAAGCTAATTTACGTGTGAAGAAAGTAAAAAAAAAAAAGAAAAAGACCTAACTCCTATGAAAATGCAGCGAAGCCACCGGTCTCCAAACAATAGAGCTCCCTATTGTTCGAACACCGGTGGCTTCGCTGCCTTTCCATACGAGTTAAGCCTTTTTTCTTTTTTTTTACTTTTTCCTCATGTAACTTCGCTCTTTGTAAATTCTACAAAAAAAAAGAATCAAAGAAAACAATGCAGCATTTGTGGACAACGCTGCACAAAATCGTAGCTCGAGATTGTAAGAAACCGAATTTTGGGGTCGATTTAAAGTGCCTGGCCGCTATTGGGAACACCCGGTAGATTACCGATTCTAAGGCGCTTATTTACCTTGTCATTGTTTAGCGATGCACGCTCTTATTAGTTATATGCAAAGCTTGGCCGTTGAATAACACTAGTGAGACAAAGCATTAACCAGGTTTGCTTCTGACATAAGCTTATGAATGCAATTAATGACAACATCTACTCTTTTAATGTAATGTGGGTGGTAGCTAAGGTCACAAGCTCGTGTTAATACTTTAGGTAGGTGTTCCGGCTGCACGAGCGTTTGTTTAGGCGATGCGCATTGTAATACAAAGAGCTCTCTCCGGTCATCCATGCTACAGCCCCCATGAACTCGAAACGGCCTCGGCAAGATTAAATTGTGCATTCTTGCTGTTGAGTAAAATCGCATGTAAACTGTATTCCTATTGGCACAACGAAGCCTTGAAATTGATAACCCCATAAAACAATTTGTTTTGAGAATACTCAGGGGGCTGTCCATTTTTTCATTCGTTCTCCTTTTTGAAACGACTTGGAGTGATAATATATCCGTATTCTTTAGCTACAGGGAATGAAATAAAACTGATAAAATGTAAATAAATTAATTTTGATATAAAAAAAACTGAATCGTTTGAGTTTGTTCAAAAGGATAATTATGTTTTCAAACTTGCGTGCTGCAAAAAGCTATCGTTCCTTTGATAATATATAATATTTGCACCCCGAATCATGTCTAATTGGTATATATTAATGTAAAACTATATTTATAATAACCGTTCAGTCCAGAATAAATGTGAATATTACAAACCAGAAATGTGTTTTACCGCGAAGTTGAATACAAAAAATGGCTTCATATTGAACACCCAGTTTTCAGCGTCAATGGACCAAGCAAAAACTAATTTTTAAATCTCTCAATCGCGTATATCTCTTGTGAACTCATTCATTTTACATTCTGTGTTGCTTCTCTCAATTCAATATAGTAATGGAGGTCCTCCCGTTGCACTCCATTTTACTTCATTAACAAAAGTCAGTGCTATTCACTTCTGTACTTTTAAAGCAATTTTGAGCCATTGCAGGAATATCTAGATGGTACTTATTCAAACGCGCCATTTATCAATCCCAAAATGAAGAAGTGATTTTGTTCATCAAATATGGATGTTTGCATTGTAGAATTATTGGATTATGATTCTGCAAAGTGCGAGGGTTTTCTTACGTTCGCTCTGCCAGAAGAACTTGTCAGTTGTTGCAGCCCTGAGCTGTTTGGTGGGTCCAATAGACCGATCTCACCAGCCAGTTTGACTACGCCACCGCTGCCGGAATGCACCGAGGGAACTATAGTCTTTCTGCACGTGCGACGACCGCGCTGGAGCTCTGCGCATCTGGTGCACGAGACGACACGAGCCCTCGCAGGCACGGCCGTCTGCCTCCTGTGAACTAAAGTTATGACGGCGTCAAGCATGCGGCGAACGCCTAGCGAAATCGGTCTATTAACTGATTCTTTAAGAAATTAAGTACTGCATGTAAAAAGTATGCGCAGGCACTTCGAATAGACCTAATGCTATATTACCCGAGCATCAAGAGAATGCAATGCAGGGATTGGTGTTCCACGCGCCGCACGTGCTGGCCTCAGCAGTAGTAACTTTTCTAAAGCAAATACCTACAACAAATGGCATCTTGCACGCGCGTTCGTCAACGCTTTACTTTGGTTATTTAATTCGAATCTTTTACGCAGGGTAGGCGTGCGCGTGTGGCGCGTGGAACACCAATTCCTGCATTCTCCTTCGGTGCTTGGGTAATATAGCAAATTGTCTATTGCCTGTACACGCTTTAACCGCACAGAGCGCGTGAGTGTGTATTTATTATGTGCTTGTATGTTGCCTCTCCTGCGTAGACCGAAAGGTCCGCAGTATTGTAAATGAATAAAGGAGCACTTTTCCCACTTGTGTATTTCGCGTCCTGCGTGAAGAATCTTGAGCATTTTAATATTTATTCATATCCAAGTTGATTCCGGAATTAGCCGATGAGAGAACAGAACATAGCACTACTCAAAAACAGTGAAAATAAGCATCGCCCTGCGCCTCTTGAGCCGTCAGGAACCTTAGCCGCACGAAGCAGGTCATAGGCATTTCAATGAATAATATAGGAGTGCTACTGGTTCTCGCAATTATTTTCTTATTATTGCTGCCTTTAATACTCAATGTAGCGAATATATTTATGGTAAAAATCTAGCGGCTTCCTATACCTTCAATATACGGGTCAGAATTGAAGTAGACGAGATTAGGCCTAGTCAAGCACTAGACCTCTAAGGTTGTCAGAAGCATTATATTTCGCAAAGATTCATCATTTGATTTATTGCTCATGCCAATAAGCGGACTTCGTTTAACTACTTCTCCTAAATGCCGGTGAAATCGCGGTTCTCTTGAATTGCACAGCGTCTCTTAAAACAAACACAGGAGAATAATTCCGCTGGATAAGACTCTGGTTTGCGCCGGTGCGAGTTAGTTTTCCTCGTGTAATCTTTTTATCTGTCGCGATTTTTAATCCGCGTTTACCTTGCAGGAAAACAAGTCAAAGCCGCCTGATTCTGGAGACGATGTCTGTTTGTCTTGGCGGCTGCAAATCACTCGAGACAGGGCAATAAGGCGAAATAAAGTACTGCATTCAGAAAAAAAAAAAGATAGTGTTGACGTCTTTTTTTCCCGTTGTTATTTTAGGCATGAATAAAGCCCCGAGTTATATTCAATTTCTGTTGTTTGAGGCTCTTGTAATCTCCTCTGCACACGTTTTCAATTTTCCACAAAAAAGAACGGCGGGCGATTGACCTGATATTAATAACAAAAAATCTCTTATTTGGGCCCACAACTCATGTAAAACTTAAGCTCAAACCAGAACCCCAATAACAAAGTTTACATACACTAGAAACATATTACGAAGTGCCTGTCATTATGAAAGGATTGATTTAATCGGATTGTCCAAGAGAGGCAGCACGGACCAAGATGAGGGTGATATGGACCTGAATGCCAGATTGTAGCGCCCCCTCGATGAGCCTGTCATACTCGAGTGGGCGTTTCAGGTGTAGACGCTGACCGCATTTCCTACCTGAAAGAAGCGTTGGAAGTTAAGCGTTACATTTTTGGGTAACGCATCAACGCACTTGCTAGATTCCTAATGGCGTAACAATTCTTTTTTATCGATTGTGCGGTATCGCTTATTAAGGTAGGTTAGTTGTTACTCGTTACTTTTGATTCATGGGATTTTTTTATTTCGTTGTAAAGGAAATTAATCCGCATTATGTAAAGTCATATCATAAAGACAGAGACCACTTGCGGTAAGAGACATCCGTTTTGAACACAACAATCTGTCGGCGATTGAAGGTTTTGAAACTCCGTCCCAGCTACTTCTACGCCAAGGCTTCTTGGGGACATAAGACTCTAGGTGGTCGGTTCGCAAACCGAGTCTCCCGGCGCATTTTTAACTCGGAGCGTTTTTTTCTGACCATACATTTCCCCCTTCTTATTAGACAAACGGTTGGGTCGACTCGTCTGTTTGATTAAAAATGAAATTTTATTGCTTAGCCTTATGGTCGCACATAAAGGTGACCGTATCATTCGCAAAGAGTACAAAGCTTCACCAATCAGAATTAAAATCAAGATATATTTGAGAAATTATCTAAAAAAAACAAACACTACGATATCACACTGTAAAATATTTATTCTTGTTTAAGTTAGTTTCTGAAGGCTTACCGATCTCAAATAATACTGAAATAGTGAAGCAAAAGTTACGTTCTTTTTTTTGAGTAACGGTAACGTCGTTATCTTTCCAGGACTGTAACAAATCTCAGTAACTCATTAATCTTAACGCAGAACTGTTCATTTTCTGGCACCTAACCATCTCCAGTCGCCAACCAGGGTCGGAAGTAGACAGTGGTGTAGCCGCTACGGCCCGTATGAACGGGTACCGCATTGAGGCAATCGACTGATTTCAATCGCACCTTTGTTGTCACGGCAGCCGGGTATTGAATATCAAACACAAGAAAACAAGATACAATATGTCCATGTCTCGGCGGCAATTCATGCACGATCACAGCATTCCCTTCCTTTAATTCAAAAGGAACATATTTATATACCACAGCACAAAATTTGAGTACTTTCAATACATCAAAGCACGCATATGCACATACAAACACAAGCATTTGACAATTTAAGTAGGTCTGCTGGGCCTCTAGTGCCTAGTAATTGCTAGTGCCTAGTAATTGAGACTGTCGGGGTGCCTAGTTGTCCGCGATCTACGCATCGAGCCTGCATTAGTGTCACTGAGTCCCGACGTCCCGGAGGGACACAGCAAAGAAAAATTCGTCACTCGCAGAAATAGCAAGGTTGTCCTCGAGCTCAGAATCCGAGCTATCCGAACCGGAACACACTTCAGGTTTGCCCTGGAGACTTCATTTTGGGACTGGAGCCAGTCTTGGGAATCTTTTACGAGGGAAGGATCACTTGTAATCCGTATACTTTTTCAAGTAATTTTGCAATTGCCATGTTACTCGTTTCCGACAGTAATTTGTAGTGTAATTTCGTTACAAATATCGGTAACGGATTACTTTTATTACCCGTTACTTAAAACAAATGAACATTGTATAGAGAAACAGTTCAACAAAATAGAAAATATCGTAAGGAGAATAACCGAAAACACTATTTTTGTAAGACCGGTTGCTAGAACGAGTAGAAAAACGCGCATGGCATATACACATATATGAAAAACAAAGATACAAAAAATGATTGACGTTTTCAAATCTCTGTAATGCGAAATTAGAGCTCAGCTCTTGAAGATGAGGGGAGGGTGGGGAGGGGAGGGTATGCCCCTCCTCTTCCTCCGTACCCTCTCCTCCTCCCCTTCTCCTCTATCTCCGCTTCCCATCTTCTTCAATTCTGTTTCCCCGCTAAATTTAGCAGGGAGAATGACTTCACATGACTTGGTGTCAAGTCACCTATGAACAAATTTAATTCCTCCGCCAAATGTAGCGGGAAAATTGACAGTTAATGCATTCGCATTAAAATAGAGCTATAACCTAGAATGCTAAATAAACATCGCAAGATCTTGTACGTTTCCTAATCAGCTTTTTTACTCCAATTCTCCACAACAAAAATAATTGGTGAATAAAGAAAACGCATTCTTTTATTGCGGAGATGTTTTTAGCTAGAAAGTTAGCAAACGGATTCGAGTTTCCGATATCATAGAGACTAGATTCTTAACACAAGCTCTTTCGCGAGGAAGCATGCGGTGCTTAGATCGCGTCACTTCGTCGCCACATTGTCGCCTCTCCGCCACTTCGTCGCCTCTTCAAGCAATGCTATCCTGGCCGAAAGGTTGGGTCAAATAGGTCAAAGTTGGAGTCTCCATGGGGTGAAGGGTTTGAGACGACTGACGGGCGCAGCGTGGCAATCGTGGCCCCTCCGGTCATTTGTAGGTTGTTCAGGTCGCACTATGTAGTCGAAAGGTGAAGTTTGGCAAATAACCCGGTGGGGTCCTTGCTATTTTGTGAGAGGCTATTGTAACAGCCAGTTTGGCCGGTGAATAATTGTATGAGCACGAGCCTATAGATACATTATTGGCTGTTGGGGTGTTGTTCATCATAAGTCCGTCTTAAGGCTTGTTTACTGAACAGTGCTCGCTTTTTGGCCAATTGGCGGCAAGCCTCCGTGAGGGAAGTACCTGACTAGACTGTAGATCATCAGTCGTAATGCAAGGAATAAATACCGGCCATATGTGGAGGCATTGTTAGAGTGCTACCACTCTATCGGGCTATTTTATGTTTATTATCTATGTTCGAAATTTCCGAGATGAAATGCCAAAGAAGCATTCGTCGATGTTTATTGCAAAATTTCTTCAAACTCTATCAGAACCGTATTTAATTATATATATATATTTTTTTTAAATAATCGTATCACAGACGTGTAAAAGAAAAATGAAGCTGAGTATGCTGTAATTAACACTGCAAATTGATGAATGATTGGTTTTGAGTCTTGCTGTAACAAAAGTTTTAGTTTGCTGGCATTTTTTGGGTCCAAAAGTAATTACAAAAAGATTACGGCGTCAGACCAGAAACTTATATTTTCGACCTGTTGGCGCGAAGATAGCCTGGAACAAAAAGGATGCATATGTTTAGGACCTCATTTTTATTACCTTAACAACTTTCAAAAAGCTGTCCTTCTTTCTTATTACGGTAGTGAATGCTGTTTTAAGTTAACACAATTATCTCCTCATGAAAACAAGAACCGCGTAAGTGATACCTGACTCTCTACAGGCGTTCGCCAAATCTGTTCGACGCATCATTTTATTGTCCGCCGTTTTTGTCCTTGCTTGAGAGAGTAGTTTACTTGAGTTGTAAAACCACAAGCCTGTGCGTAATTTCATAAAAATATAGAAATTTAGCACTCTGTAGGCAATTTTAATTGTTAAGACGGGTGCTTGGGCCATTATAGAAACACGCTATCGAACAACGAGATCGACCCAGCTCACACAAAAGATGACGATGATCGAAAACAGCGTCGTCTCCTTTGTTTCGTGGACCTCTTTTGTGTGAGCTGCTCTTAACGTTTGAAAGCGTTATTTTGATATGTTCTTTTTTTATGATCGCGTGGATCAAACTGAGCAAATTCGTTCGGAGTAATTCTGTGTAAAATCTGCAAATTCTTAAATGTCGAGATGGTTCACCCGTTCTCGAAAATAAAGCTAATAGCGACGTGTGCGACCAGAGGCGCCGCTTTTGTCAAATTTCGTGATTGGCCAAACCATAAAGATTTTGGCATGCTCAAAATGCCTGCCCGATTTCTGGTTCACGGTGAGGCTGAAATATTGACCGTGTTCATATGCATACCAGAAATAATGGCTAGACATGATGTCAGCCTGTACTGCTGCTTTTTCGAAACGGTCCTCCTGCTTGGAGGGTGACTTTTGTACACTCGCAGGGAAAAAAGTGAAACAGCATGCGCCGAACATCGCCACTTACGCAAGGGGGAAAGAGCACATAACGAGTGGACGAACAGAGCGAAAGAGCAGGGCGGGAACCGCGCCGCGGCCTCACGAAATCAGTCGTCCAGTCCAAGCTATGACCGGCGAAACCAAAGAAAGTGCGTGCACCAGGTTAATAAATGCTAGCGCACTTGAAAGAATACACTCGGATCTAGTAGCCGGGGAACCCAAATATATGTGTCATAGAGACTACTGGGAAAATCCTCGAGTCAATCTAAACGCAATAAACTAAAAACAGCGTCTAAAGCAAAGGTTGTACGAGCTGCGTGCTTCCACAGGGGGCTTGGATCATCCAGCGCGCGATACCGTACGTTTACATTTCTTCTCTGTCGCGGCATCAATAACGCGTGAGGCCGGAAGTATTCTGAGAAAACGAGCGGTAGTAGCGACTGGCAGTGCCAATCATCGCAGCGAAACAAGCCTCGTGTCGGAAACAAGATAACTGGCGCACGCAAAATCCAGCAAACAATTTACTGACTTCTCGAGCGGGCAACGTGGACGAGTCGCACGTAACTCATGAGCAGCATAACTCCGAGACGAGCTGCATATGTGGGCGCCCACAGTGCCATTACGGGTTATGATGCCGGACACACACACACTCTCACACACACGCATGCATACACAGTCAAAAACAGCAAGAACACACAAACACACACACACACACGCCCACACACACACTCACACACAAACACACACACAAATATGCAAGCACACACCTGCAAACACGTACACACACGCACACACATGCCTGCATACATGCATAATACATAATACATACAGATATACATGCATGCATACATACATGCATACATACAAACATAAACATATACATACATAAATACATGCATACATACATACATACGAGGGCGTTCATAAAGTTCGTATTATTGTTACGAAGCAATAGAGATTCAGCAATGAAACTCGAGTAGTAGGTGAGACTTTTTCTCCATATTCGCCACCAAAAGTTAAGCACATTTTCCAGCGGTGAACCACATGCCAGAGGCCATTGTTATAGAACTTCTCGTTTTTAGTGTTTATGAATCGCTCCACTTCAGCAATTACTTGGTCGCCGTCCTTGAAATGCTTTCCTCTTATTTGGCCACACTGGAAGCGTCTGCGCCATTTAAACAAAGTGCCATTAACTGGGGTGTTGTCCCCGAACAACGCTCCCAGACTGGAATGAATATCCTTGGCATTGCTTCCCTTCATATGAAAAAAAAACGATCAGTGCATGTGCTTGGCACGGACTGGCGGTGCCATTTTTGTTTCGACTCCCTGGCGGCGTTCCGAGCAACTATAGCGTGCGATGTTTATACTGTGCGGAAACAAGAGGGACGCGCGCTCAAGTTGATGCCTGTTTTGTTCCGTTTTTTTCAATTTTTGTGCAGAATTTTTTATGCCGATAATACGAACTTTATGAACGCCCCTCGTACTTCCATACACACATACATACATGTTTATATGAGGCTGCACATGTGAATATTCCGATGTAAATCGAGCCTGAACATTCCACGCCTACATAGAAAGCTCTAACATTAACAGGATGTGCACTGAGCAGTGTAGTAGTAGTAGAAGTAGTAATATGCGTTGTTTATTTATTTATTTTTTCGTGGGGGGGGGGGGGGGGTTGGGAAACCGACTTTTGTAGGGACGTCCCTAGACGCCCATGTCGCAGTTTTTCTTCTTGCAAAAAACTAGTCTAATAAACTTGCCAAAGTCCAGGTTAGGGGCGTTCGCAGATGACCGGGTTAGCGACTCAACTAACTTTTGGCAACATCTCCCGGTAGCAGCAGCCAGCAGACAGCAAATTGCATTGTCTGCTCACTGTGCTCATTGGGGGATGGTTCCACAAGGTAATTCTGCGGCTAACTCGCACGCCTGCGAAAGTATCCAACGTGGACTTTGGAAATTGTATTGGACTCATTTTTACGTACTAACATCCCATTACATTTTACACAGTAAAAATAATTTGCATGCTCAGTGCACATTTTGCAAAAAATTAGCTTTCTATGTGCAGGCGCCGACTTCTGCTAGTTGTACAGTAAAAGATCAGCTTATGCCACTCTTACAATAACAAAGAAAACAAATACCATTTTGTTTGCATATCTAACAAGTCCAGTGATTCTGCTTTGCGGGACGCCAGTGGTGGCATTGCTGTCAACCAACTTGTGGCTTGCGCAGATCGTGGGCTCTTTAAACGTTTCTTGTACGTTGATATGAAGGAGTCTTCGCTATTCTATAACGTTGTTCTAAGCAGTGTTGGAGGTAACGCGTTACCAGTAACCACGTTACTGATTACGCGTTACATTTTTCGCTAACGCAGTAACCTACTCGTTAGTATTCTGAATGGTTAACAAGTAAAGTATTTTCGTTACTTTTTTACGGTATTGGCTATCAAATTACGTTACTCGTTACTCGTTACTTTTGACCAAAACTGGTGAAATACATTAGGTATTTCGAAAAACGTCACGACGCCTCATCTAACGTTTAGAATGGCAATCTTGTGCGTAAAACTGGAGACGTTAGGGGAAGTAAATTTAGGTCACTAAGCTCAATGGAGGGTCTAGCTTCTCTGCTCGAGGGGCAACCACTTCCGCTCGAGCACGCAATGCCCAGCCAATGCCGTATTTTGCTGCTCAGACTTCTGAATCTTTGATTTCCCAAAACGGTGGGTTTTACACTTATCAGTTCATCTATTCACCCATCCATCTCAAAATCCTGCACAAGCTTATCGCTGCACGGAACCAGCATTCGTCACAGTAAACTTAAAGAAACGCCTTTCTGACCAAAAGAGACATCCGTCAAAAGGCGACACTATCTCGCTTTTCGAAGGCGAAAGAAACCTTCGGCTACCAGCTAATTCCGTTCGTCCTCTTTTTTTTTCTTTATTTTCATAGTGCCACCACCCACAAGGCTTGAACGAACGACTGCGTTACAGCCCCCTCCCCCTCTGCTTTGTGCAGCAGAGGTGGTCAGGGGGGGGGGGGGGAGTAGGGAAGGGGGAGAGAGAGAGACATCCGTTTAAAACAGTGGACAACTAGTGGCGAAGAGATTTGCTCGTTTCTCTAGTTACAAAAAAAAAAAACACCCTTTGTGAAATTTTTTACCCTTGCTCTCCCCCTCGTTGCCTGAGAGTTCCTGGTCCACTTTTGCACACGGAAGAATCTTTCACTTGATCAGTCTTTGCTTCCCTAAGGTCATAATAAAAAAAAATAAAAACGTTTTAAACCTGGAAAGAAAACTTACAAACACGAAACCTCTTTTTTTCGCAGAAAAACTAAGAGCTGTTGCTCGTAAGAAGCCGCAAGTGATTATAACCAGTGTGCTGGTAGCCGGTGTCCTGTTTCACATAGTGAAGTAAATCAGTCTGTTAATAGTAGCTTGAACCGGACTGTTACTAAAACCGGCGTAAAGGTGAGGGGTGTTGGTTGGCTGGTTGTGTTTCAGCAGTCCCGGTTCGCATGCTGTAGTTTATAAAAGCCGATTGACTACCATCTCCGCCTCATTCTGCGTGTGAGATGGACATAAATAACGAAACTCCGTCACCATGGCCAGGACTGAAGGAAATATATCAACTAAAGGAGACGGAATTAGATAGTTTAAAGTTTCAATGCCTACTCTGCATGCCGAAAATTAAGCTGCTTCGCGCATCAAAGATAGCTAGTTCTAACTTGAAAAAGCATATCAAGGTGAGTACGTTTCTCGATTATAATTAGTTTTCTCTTCAGCTCGCTTTTCACAATGTTGACAGATCGCAGGTATTTTTTAGAACTTGCTGATGTTTCACTGCACTCGTTGCTTTACGCCACTGCTAGCGCTCCCAGAACTTCTTAATAAGTTCATTAACGCATTTCGCAAAGATGTCGACCACGGTATAATCTAATATATTAAGCAGCTGGGCTAATATTGAATAGTTTTCTCTTTCACGAGACCGAAGGAATGTTTGTAAGCGAACACATCTCTGCCAAACATATGTACTCGAACACAAAAGTAACGTAAAAGTAACGTTCGTTTTTTTGAAAAGTAACGGTAACGGCATATCGTTACGTTTGTAAAAAGGTAACGTAGCTCAATAACGCGTTACTTTTTACCAAACTAACAAGTAACGCTATTTCGTTACTTTTTTTCGGTAACGGGCATAACACTGGTTCTAAGCCAGCTCCTCATGTGACTGGATTGGAACTGCAAGTGTTTCGTGTTTCATCTACCCTTTCACGCAGATTTTCTTTTTCGCAGAAAACAGTTCGTGGTCTTCCGCATCTGACCACACTGCATCCATAAACCCGTACCGTCATTTTATCTACGCAGCCATTTTTATACTCTCTTCAGAGCGCTCCAATCCTTGTGAAAAATGCGAAGGCTAAATTCGGCTACTAATACTGACATCCATCTTGACAATCCGCCGTCTGTGTGAATGCTGCAGCCGGGGGCGGAGTCGTGCTGGTTCCACCGACCACCGACGTGAGGCATATCTTGTGAGCAGTGTAGAAAATGTATACCATCTTTGATTAACTCTTTTGTACTTAAGTCAACTTCACGGGCACTTGCTGTCAGTTCATCTGGTATCAAGCGCCAGAGCTGAACATTTCTGATTAAGAATGGCTGCCGGTGTCCTGACACCAGCAAACTTGACAATTTCAGGAGCGGCCGTGTTCGTAGACGACCGAGCTCTACGATAACTACGGTAGGAAATATATACCTAGAGCAACGACGCTATCTTGAGACAGACATAATGAAAAAAGCATCAAATTACATGCGGTATTGACAAAAAAATAAAGAGCAGAGAATATAACTTGGAAAGGCACAATGACGATAGCATGCAAATAAATGTACTAAGTCAAAGATAAATACTGTTAAAGTACGTCACAATGATGATATAAATTGAGGTTAGCGACACTGAAATACTCTTACTTATATTTCATGCTTATCCTGCATCAAAATAGAACCTTAAAGGAATGCTGAATCGAAATTTGGATCTCGCAAGAAAAGCCTGCAGAAACGTTGAACTGGACGCGACGAACTCCAAAACACCACTCAAACATCGATATCTCAAACGGATGGCCTTATTTTTGAGAAAAGGATGCGCGATCAAGCGAGGACTATGACGTCATGGCCTTCCATAAACAGTTGAGATGGAGGGGAAGTGGCCTCGCTTCTCTCCTCCTTGCTTCGTTTCTCCTGCGCGAAGCAAAGACGAAGCGAAGAAGAGAGGGTATCATCCTCATCATCATTTATTTTTCCCCGATGGCCAGGATCATTATACAAGGAAGCGAACACCTAAAAAAAAACGGAAACAGATATTTTATAAGAAAAACACGCTGTAATCTACTTATAGGTCAGACAGAAATAGTGTAATGGCTGCTGCAAATTTATTAGTGTCAAGTATGGAAAGAATCGGTCACGTAGTACGCTCCAGTCGTCAATGGCCAATGGAAAGGTTGACATTTGATCAGTGACGGTTGACGATGAAACCATGCGGAGTTTACAAGAATGGTCGAAAGGAGGAAAAATACGGTGAGGAGGCGATATCAAAGATTGTCTGATGTGATTATTGTGATAAAATATATGATAGAGGAGAGTGAGACGAGACACCCTGGGGCGGTAAGAAAGTGTGTCCAAGTTAGCTGACTGGCGAAATCCTGATATGCTAGCACAGTGGTTCTCAAATTGGGGTCCGCGTACTCTTTCAAGTTCGTGATGGCATTATAGGGCTCCGCGAAGTCCTGCCTGTTTATTGGAACTGCAATAAAAACGGCAGCTAAATTCCAATCTGCCAATAGAGCGAAGTGAAGCCGCGATCTCAGGCATCCCAGCTTTGAAGCCGCGCAAAAAGCCATGCAAAACGACAGCTAAATGAAACGAAGGGCACTGCTTTGAACGGATTCCCGGCTGTTAGGTAATGTATGCCTGCCACGGCGAGCATATGGAGGAAGTGAATCCTAGTTTAATTTTAACCGAGGTAGTATAATATGAACTAGTTGTTTTATTGGGGATGTAGCTTGTCTGAAGTTACGGCGAAAATGTAAGATGAATTTTTATGTATCTATACGATAAGCAAGTAGTTACTGATATACTGAAGAGGTGGTAAGAGAAAGATAGAACATCTAAACTGCGGGAAAACTATAGAGATACATTTATTATAATTTAATGCCATTTGCCATTTCTAACACTATTGAATTATAAGTGACAGATCATTCTGCAACATTAGTTGATTATGATGTGAATGAATCGGTCTGTATGTGACACCGTCGTCGGCGAACAAACGTAGCGCGTAAGAAATGTCATGCTGGAGATCAATAATGTAGATTAAAAGAGAGCAAGGCCAAGAACTGCTCCCTGAGGGACACCAGACGTTACTCAGTGTTGTACGGAACGACGTTCCAAGGAACGGCGTTCCTGGAACGCGTTCCTTTTAGGGGGAACGAAGGAACGCCGCCGTTCCATTTTGCGTCCGTGGAACTGGAACGGGAACTCGTTACATTTTTACTGGAACGGAAACAGTAACGGCGTTCCTTTTTTTCGTTCAGTGGGGTAATTTTTATTTTATTTGTAACAGGGAAATTTTAAAAGTATAAAAACTATATCTTCAGGCACATGTTGTGATTAACTTGTTAACTTTTTGGCTACTTATCTTCGGGCTTATTTTGTGTGGTCCTCGTTTGGTGACAGTCGGGTGCCGGATAGCTAGTGGACATTGATTATTTTTTGAGTGCCCGAGACTGCGGTACAAAAAGCAAACCTTATAGTCGCAAAAAAAAAAGACACAGAAAGAGCGACGTTTCAAACTCAGCTACTTTCTTTGCCCCTTCCACGAATCCTCATACTCACAGAAATCTAAGGCCGACTAAAGACATTTCTCAACTTCCATAAAGAGACCTACAGTTACAACAAAATCACAGGCTACCAGACATCTAACGCACCCTTGTATCCTGAACATTGGTCACTTAAAAGACGCACAAAAATTAACCTTGATTCCATCTCCTCTTGTCCCTCGCCTTCAAACTGAACAACGACTCCAACCTTCACGAAGAAGAACTGTTGGTTTCCAAGACTGACCTTCCAAAGCCCTACCCTCTCCTTCACTTGCTCGTCTTGCGGACAGCAACATCGAGAAACAACTGTTGTTAAGTTTTAACAAGGGACTTTGTTAGATTGAAACGTGTGAAATTGTTCTAAAACGCTCGTGCCATGTGGGGTAGCAATACATTTGGCTCGTCTGAATCGTTCATCACAACTATGAATATGGTTAAAAGCTGAGATTTTTAAACTTCAATATATCAGCAAATAACACCTCGATTCCGCTTGTTTTCTTCTTCTGGTGCCCTTCCATCACGGCATATAAATTTGTATGCACCCATTTGATGGGACAGATAAAAAAAGAAGCTTTGCTTGATCTAACTAAATATGGTAATCAGCAAAATACAAAAGTAACGTATATGTAACGATGCGTTCCATTTTTTAACTGTAACGAGAACGCGTTCCTTTTTCACACATAGAACTTGTAGCGGGACCGCGTTCCAAAAATCAGAAGGAACGAGGAACGAGCTTTCGTTCCATTTTTGAGGAACGTGTACAACACTAACGTTACTGTACTTGCGGTAGATACTTTGTTACTAGAAATGTACTGATTGCGATTAGTGAGGAATTCAAAAATTCATTGGAATACAAAGCGGTGAATGTTAATATCACTTAGTTTAACTAGAAGACGTTGATAGGGAACTTTGTCAATTGTTTTGCAGTAGTCAATAAAGATGGCGTCAGGTTGAAAATTGGAATCAAAGTTTGAGTCGACGTCAGTTAGAAATGCTTTAGTTGAGTTTCGGATATGTATGACTTACGAAATCTGTGCTGGTAATTAAAAGAAAGTTCACGAGAGTCTAGAAAAGTTTATTAGGTTTGAATAGAGAATATGCACAATGAGTTCTGATTAATCGCTGGTGAGCGAGATAGGACGATAGTTTCGGATTAGTTGGCGGGCGCCTGTTTTATGAACAGGTACGTCGGTACTAATTGTACAATCAGATGAAACTTCGAGAGTTTAAGTGCCCGAGAGAATCTGTCGCAGAGGAAAGTGGAAGAAATATGTTTAGTGTTTATTAATACTTTAGAGTTAATTTGGTAATCTCCAGAGCTGGAGGACAGGTTTAGTTGATCAATCGCCTTAATTACACCAGAACTGTCCATGAGAATCGTGAAGTCACATGTCTCGTCGGCCTCGTCGGCTGTGCTCAATAGCGCACTTCTTTTCCAGAAATACGGTCATAGGTTAAATATATCGCTCTATGAGGGATGTTTTACGGTTTCGCAGCGTCCCACCTTTCACTCCAGCTTTGTTCTGTAAACTCCAAAGTACGCTTGAGTATGCCTTTAACGGACTATATTATCAGTAGTGGTCAATTTTTCTAATATTAATCGAACATAGCTGCCATCAGAAGTGAATTATTAAAATATGCTTTATAGTGCAATTCACTTTCTGACGCTCTATGAGAAACATCCTCTCTTTGAGGTTTTGATGGAGACTTCAATTTTGAGGTGCTTTGTCAGGAATCGGATATCGAATTTGCAACACGGTTTGGAACGTTCCAAAAATAGGCATTAAAAATTAGCGGCTAGTACTATTGTGTGCTTCATTTTCAGGAAACATCCAAAGCGCGCCTCTGAAAGCGTTTTCTGGGAGTGTACCTAAACGAGAAACGACAACAGATAATCGCGCAGTTCGTAATCACTAGATAATCTATAAGTAAAAAAAAAAAAATACGTTTACAAATTTCTGTAACGCGAAATTAGAGCGGAGCTCTGGTGGTGGAGAAGAGGGTAGAGAGGGGGGGGGTATGCCGCACCTCTTCCTCCGTACCTCCTCTCCTCCTCCGTCATCCTCACCTCCTCCTCTGCTCCTCGCCCTCCCTCCTTTCTTCCTCCCCTGCCCTCCGCACCCTCCCCTTTCCACCTCCTTATTCTCCCCTCCTCCTCCCCCTCCTTTTCCTCCTTTCCTTCACCACCTCCACCGTACCTTCCGCTCCTCCTCCGGAAGGGTACGTCAATTTTCTCGCTATATCTTGCGGAGAAACTGAATTTGTTCATCGGTGACGTGACACCAAGTCATGTGACGTCATTTTCTCCGCTAAATTTAGCGGGAAATTGAATCGGTGTTGAGCTCACGTGACGTCAACAACAATTCACGCCGACGCTGCGAAATCCAGAAACGGGCGCCAAAGAGCCGCGCTCTAAAAATCTGAACATCGTCATCTTTAACAAAAAAACAATCCTGTATTCACGACTAAACTCTATATACGCAGAACACGTTATAATTAAATCAGTAAAATAAAAATAGGGCACCTGTGTGTGATTCAAGTTTCCCATTGTTATAGATGAGCGATTCTTGAAATTTAGTATAACATGCGGTAATTAGAACCTGGACGGGCCTGCAGTTCAATGAAAGGACAATAAAATATCATAGCTCAGCAGCTGCTGCCCAGTTTCTGCTCAACATATAAGTCGTCATAGAAGAAATGATATTATTTTCCAGTCGCACCCACTCCTGAACTCCACTCAGAGCGAAGTCTACAGCCATGGCCCCAGCATCAGCAACGTTTTGCATCTCGACAGCTCTTGCACTATTGGCTGGAAGCTATTCACAGGATCCTACGAGAAAACCTTCTCAGGATGAAGGTGAGAAATTTAAGTATCAAAATCTTAAATGTCTTCATTCATATATGTTGAACTTAAACGGTTCATACAAGTGTTATTTACACTGTAAGAATATAAATTTAGATTTCAGAATTACATGCAATCTAAATGCAAGGTTTGTTTTGTTGAAATCTATGCATACTTTATCTTTATTCAGAGAACTCCTGCAGCGCCTAAAAGGCATTATTGCAGGGGGCGAATAATAACGAAAAGAACATATCAGCATTTGCAGCACAAACTATACATTCCTGTAAAGCGTTCCAGTCCTTGACCGTCCTCACAAAAAACGAATTTTTGCAGAGCTCCGTCCTAGTACAGTATTCTCGTATCTTGTGCAAATGATCATTTCGTTTGGAAAAATGTTTTGGTTTTAAGAGGTATGATGAGCTATTAATACCAGTAGCTTCATGATAAATGTTGTATAAAAATTTGAACCGTAAATTCTTTCGCCGAAGATCCAATGACGCCAAACCTAGCGATAAGAATAAGATAGCATGACTCAAACACTTAGGTTCAAATTATTTATTTAGAGCCTGTCCAGTTCTGTAATTTCACAATGGGCATCCCCACCGCAGTCGACGTGTCATTCGATGACTAGTTTTTGTTTGCTAATATGATATGATACACATTTTAGTCATAAAAACAACACAGGCATTGTTTCTACAGTCTATCGACGTAAAATACTAATTGTGTTTATTAAAGACCGGAGAGTAAACTTACGCTCTATTATGTGTCTGTTGACAGAAGCGTCGAAAATCTTTTTGTTTTGCATCAATGATGCCAGGAGAGTTAAAAAAATACATTCAGGGGTTCATTCCTTAAAAATCACCGCAAAACAATAAACACTATTATATAATTGATTTGGGGAAAAATGTAATTCGATCGAGAAGCTCATAAATCGGATGTCACATCGCAAAAGAGAGTAACATATTTCCGACATTTTAGATTAGATATGTTTGGCGGTTTGGCATTTGAGAGTGAGCGTGGCTCAGGACTTCCAAATATGTCCAAGGCAGCCTACCGTAAGGTGAACGACACTGCTGTGACGTAAAGGAAATTCTGGAATGTTTCGGGGCATGATGCAGTTGAATATACATTGGAGGAAAAGAGGTTGACATACTTAAATTTAAACATGAGCTTGCAGCACCGCACCCTCCTTGTGTTCCTCGAATCTGGCTTTTAAAGTCGCCGTCCCAATACGTCACGCAAAAGGGACTCTCCGAGGCGTGTTTCATCTGAGCGTGAGAGTCCTGTCGCACTCTTAAAAGGGCCCTGCAGTCACATTTAAGCGTGTACCTTTTTTGCGGTTTCCACGTCTCTTGGGGTTCGGGCAAGCCAGCGGGCACGGAGAGAGTATCTAAATATCAGTGGGTCATATTTTAACCCGACGACGCGAAAACCTCCTACACTTACGGGGGCGACCCGCGGTGCCGAAAGCGCGCAATACGTGATGACATCGTGACGTTTTAGGTCCTGGTTTTTCTACTGGTCAGAGCCGCTGAAAGCTTCTTTTTAGTTGAAATACATAATATAAGTGGCGCGAGCCGTTTCAATTATTTACAAAAGTAGTTTTTGTTCAGTATTTTAGATCAGAAAAGAAACAAATGCAGTTTATAAAGCACGGAAACAAGAAATGACCCCAAGAGACGTAGGAAAATAAAAAGGGTTACTATGGATATCATTCACCAGCTCGCCTGCGTTTTTTACCTTTCTTCGAGAAATGACCCGTCGACATACCCGCCACCAAGCGGTGGAATAGGCGGCGCATACTAGAAAGGTGTAGTGGTATCAGGCACCGACGAGCGGCGAGCGCGGAAAGGTCCCGGATGTACGCGGCGGTGCTGCAGTCGAGGATCCGACCGGTTCCGAGCGTTCCCAAGGCCTACGGCGAGCAGCTTTGGCTTGCGGTTTGGCCCTTTGGCGGTATGGCAGCGCGAAGTGGCTCCCGTTGTGAACTGATCGGTACCCCGTGTTTGCTGTCGTTTGTGGCCAATGAAGTGTCATTGCGAATTAGTGTTTAACCGCGCAGCAAATGCGTTGCGAGCCGCCCTGGCTGCCCGCTTCATACAGCCTATCCAGAACATGCTTTAGTGGCGCCCTCTCGAGCCGTCGACACGGAGTGCGGCAGCCGTGACCGCTCGCTGAGCTCACTACCCCTCGTCTAGTTCACGGCCACTCAAGCAACCAAGGACGTCATGAAGGAGGTTATTTTTTGCTTGTTTTAGTCATTTTAATTTTGAGTATAACTTTTAAAATAAAGCGAAATTCGAGAAAAAAAAAGTTTAATTAAGTTACTGCGTTCAGTGCGCTCAGGTTCAATGAAAAATAAAAACCAGTAAACAAGTCCTTGCAGGGCCCCTTTAATGCGGATCCTTCTGCAGACGCGTCCGGTGTCACATATGTACAAATGAAATATGCATCGATCATGATTGAGACGTGCCCTCTGATCCTACTGCCATCACAACTACGGCGAACACCTAGTCCTTCTTAGGATGTCTGAGCAGTGTGACTAGACCTTCAAAGTGCCGCTGAATATCCTAGCATCGATGTTTTCAGTGCCAAAATTATGCGTATTGATTGTCCTAAAATAATTAGGTTCGAGAACGGCGCACTCCCAGAAAAAGAAAAAAAATATTTTAAACGCCATAGCGAATACATGTAGATTTTTGACGTTTTAAAAAAATTCCTACATGAGAACCACTCCTTAACGACGAGGTGACGCACTCCTTGCCTTTTTCAAGGAGTTTAAGCCACAAAGTTTTGCTATATTTTTTTATTTCACTATAATTGATCAGTGCAATCACAATCGCGCGTCTGCAAATTGGTCGATCGTACGCTTATTTCGCTGCACACTTGCATGCGTCCTTCCTTCGCGTTCAGACCACGCATCACTTTTAAGTTCGATTTCTTTTTAAAACAGTGTTATACTTAGAGAGTCTCAAGCCATTTTTAATGCGATATCATTATTAAGCGCTAACTCAAGCTTTGAAAGGGGCCCTGCAAGGACTGTTTTACTGGTTTTTAATTTGCACCGAACCTGAGCGCACTGAACGTAGTGACTTAATGCAACTTTTCTTCTCTCGAATTTCGCTTTATTTAAAAAGTTATAGGCAAATTAAAATGACAAAAACAAGCAAAAAATAACCTCCTTCATGACGTCCTTGGTCACCTGAGTGGCCGTGAACTAGAGGAGGGGTGGTGAGCTCACCGAGCGGTCACGGCTGCCGCACTTCGTGTCGACGGCTCGAGAGGGCGCCACTAAAGCATGTTCTGGCTAGGCTGTATGAAGCGGGCAGCCAGGGCGGCTCGCAGTGCATTTGCTGCGCGATTAAACACTAATTCGGCATGACACTTCATTAGCCAGAAACGACAGCAAACACGGGGTAAAGATCAGTTCAGAACGGGAGCCAATTCGCGCTGCCATACCACAAAACGGCCAAACCGTAAGCCTAACCTGCTCGCGAAGGCCTTCGGAACGCTCGGAACCGGTCGGATCCTCGAGCCAGTATACGACCGCAGCGCCGCCACCTACATCCTGGGACCTTTCTACGATCCCCGAGCGTCGGTGCCTGATCCAACTACATCTTTCTAGTATGCGCCGTCTTTTCCATCGTTCGGTGGCGGGTATATCGACGGGTCATTTCTTGTTTCCGTACTTTCTAAACTGCATTTGTTTCTTTTCTGATCTAAAATAGTGAACAAAAACTACTTTTATAAAAAATTGAAACGGTTCGCGCCACTTCTATTTTGTATTTCGACTAAAAGAAGCTTTTAGCGGCTCTCACCAGTAATAAGCCCAGGACCAAAGACGTCACGTCTTGCGCGCTCTCGGCACCGCGGGTCGCCCCCGTAGGTAAGTAAGTAAGTACGTAAGTAATATTTATTTCAGCAATATTGTGCTGAGGGCACCAGACAAAAAGCTTCCATGAGGTAGCTTGTCCGGGTCTGGTGCCCCTGCACTTACATGGCATGGTAAAAACAACAACTACTATACACTACACTTTGTGTAAATAAAACAAACACGTACACTTACAAGGTATGGTAAAAACAACAACTACTATACACAACACTTTGTCTAAATAAAACAAACGCGTACATCCTTTTTTGTTAAACAGTGAATATCATTGTGGTCTATAATGAACTTGTTAAGTAATGTAAGCAGGTTATGCGCAATAGATTGCAGTGCATAATTTGTACGAAAATGAGGCACATTCCACAACTCTTTGCGTCTGACAAGGATGGAAGATTCACGTATTGTCAGGTGGGATACATTAGACAAAAAAGAAATAAACTCATCGGTCGAAAATAAATAAGAACATAGCAAACGGTACTCGTATACACTGGTAATCCTCATGACATTGAATTTAAGAAATAATGGTGTAAGGGGTTTCCGCGTCGTCCGGTTAAAATATGACGCACTGATATTTAGTTACTCTCTCCGTGCCCGCTGGCTTGCCCGAACCCCAAGAGACGTGGAAACCGCAAAAAAGGTAGACGCTTAAATATAATTGCAGGGCCCCTTTAAGCTATGTATATTCTGGCCCCCTAATGCGTAGTGCGTATGTATAGTTGACCATTTCAACTCACTGTGCTTGCACCCCATTGCGCCGCGCATATGCGGCACGGCATTACGCACTCCTTCACATTCGCACCCTCTTCGAAGGACCTGACGACCCTGATATCGTCCTGGACGTCGTCCTAGGGGTCCTCCGAGGCACCGTCTTCCACGTCGTCCCCTAGAAGGTCGTCCTAGACGCCGTTCTTGAGGTTGTCCTAGAGGTTGTTTTATACTTTGTTTTTAACGTCGTCTTCTAGGACGTCATACTCGACGTCGTCCTTGAGGTCTTTCTAGAGGTCGTGCTTGATGTCGCCGTTGTCGTCCTAGAGGTGGTCCTAGACGTCGTCCTAGAGGTCGTCCTTGAAATCACCCTAAAGGTTGTCCTAGAGGACGCCGTTTTTGACGTCGTCCTGTAGGACGTATTCTTGAAGTCATCCTTGAGGTCTTCCTTCTGGCCGTCCTAAAGGACGTCCTTGATGTGGCATAGAGGTCGTCTTAAAGGTCGTTCTAGATGTCGTTTTTGAGGTCAACTTCTCGGACGTTATTCTCGACGTCATCCTATACGTCGTCCTTGACGTCGTACCTAAAGGTCGACATCTAAGGATCTGATGCGACCTGACGTCACGTTATCTATAGACATGACCTATGCACGTGACTGTTCATGAGCACATAGCCGGTGTGAAACGTGTGTCACATAGGCAGTGTCCAGCGATGAATGCTATCGCATTAATAGATATCACCCCTGTCGTTTCTACAAAATTCCCTCTACTATCAATATGCTGCGCTCATAATTTTTTTTTAGTAGGTAAAAAATTGAGACATTTCCATATCTCTGTAACGCGAAATTAGAGCGCAGCTGTTGAGGAGGAGGAGGGGAGTGTACGGAGCGGAGGGTACGTCCCTCCTCCTCCGTACCCTCTCCTCCCTCTTTCCTCTTCTCCGTCCTCCTTTCCTCCATTCCTCCCTCCTTTCCCCTCCACCTCCAACAAACCCTCCCTCCTCCCACAGTTTCCCCGCTAAATTTAGCTGAAGAACTTATGCCACGTGAACTCAACAGCAATTCGATTCTCAGCTAAATTTAGCGGGGAACTGAATTGGTGTTGAGATCACGAGACGTCAATTTTCCTATAAAATCTTGCCGAGAAACTGAATTTGTTCATAGGTGACGTGACACCAAGTCATGTGACATCATTTTCCCCGCTAAATTTAGCGAAGAAATTGAATAGGTGTTGAGGTCACGTGACGTCAACTTTCTCGCTAAATCTAGCGGAGAAACTGAATTTATTCATAGGTGACGTGGCACCCTGTCTTGTGACATCATTTGCTCCGCTAAATATAGCGGGTAAACTGAAATGGTGCTTAGGTCACGTGACGTCAATTTTCCCGCTAAATATAGCGCGGTTACGCCGACACCGACGTCGCGAAACCCGGAAACGGACGCCTAACAGGGGTTTTGGTGACCTAGTGGGCTTGTGCACAACCGATTGGAGCGCGTGGAGCGAAAGATCGCGCTGCAGAACTCAGGGATCCTGAATTCAATCCCCACTCCTGGACGTGTCGATCTTGATGAGCATCGTACCAGCGTGCGGTCATGTATCACTACTCTGTGGTGCACGCTAAAAACGTCAGGCTTGCTGTTGTACCGCACTAGCAAAATTGCTCATCTAAAGCTCAGAGACAAGTCGCCCGTTGAGGCACACTAAGTTCAGGCTGTATACACACACCAATTTACTTGAGTCTCATCACGAGTGCTAGCGCAATTCATAGTCAACCAACAATGGGGGTTTCTGCAGCCAACTTCTAGTGAAGCAGGAGGTGCTGGATCTGCCATAGTTGACGTCGTTATCGTGCGAGGGGCGCCGGCGATGGGATGACAGGATCACTAGCACTCTTTCCGCGCAATCGGTTTTTACGTACGAAAATTGCAGAATTTTGCGGAAAGGAGCATAAACAGCTACAGCTGCCCCCCCCCCCCGCCCCCCCTAAAAAAAATGGCTCGTTTTGTTGAAATTTGTACGTCATACGTACAAATTCGTCGGAGATGCGAACTATCGAAGAGCATGGCCGGGAACCAATGCCGTACCTCCTATGGGGCCCCGGGAAACTGATATAACTGCGGGGTGGAGAGTAGGAGGCTGCGAGGTTGTGCGCACCACTCCGATGTGTTCGAACTTCGCGCAGCACAACCCACGTCCCGACGTTGCGCCTGTGGTGCGCTGCAAGTTATGTCACTGTTCGAATTTACTTCGTACCCGATAGTGCCTTAACTGAGTCTTACGATTTTCTGCAGCGATCAGCGGAAATCTCTGCTATCTCCCACCAGTCACGGGACCATGCAATGCATCGTTTGTAAGGCATTACTACGACCACACTGCCTTGAAATGCGAAGAATTTACTTACGGAGGCTGCGATGGAAATGAAAATAACTTCCTCACAAAAGACGAATGCGAAAAAGCCTGCAAATGAGGTGATCAAAGCTAGTATTTTATTAAAACTTAATCGACAAGAGCCCTTGAGGCGCGATCACGCTGCTTACACATCGAACCTACTACACTCAAACTGCCTGAGCTGCATTTTTTGTATGGCAGTCTTGTCAAATGAGTGGAATAAAAACCGTCTATAGACGTGTTACAAGCATGCATATGCATGATCCAATCATATTTCGACGATGCGTGAGGCGTTTGCGCAGATTATTTACTCATCGTGTCTGTGAATAAACTCAGCATCTTTTGTTTGTTGTGTGAGCAGCGTGATTGCGGCTGAACAGAGATGTTTAAATTTCTTTCGAAGGTATGGGCTGATACAGGCGCAGGTGCCTGTAAAGGTTGTCTATGGATGCTGTCTAAAGGCTAGTTCAGACATTTCCGTTTGAGTGTATCCACGTGCGTTACATTCACTCTGTACACTGGCGCCACCTATCGTATGTGTCTACAGACACTTCCCATGTGTATATATGTCTTCAAATTTTTTGCAAACTTCTTATGTTCGTTTGTGTTTTTATTTATCGATGCCGACATTTGAGCATTTAAGTACATGAGCTTTTAAGAGGTTTATTGTGGTGAACTTACTTTTTCTTACTTAAATTCTCACTCTAATATTTAGAAACCAATATTCAGGTTCTAGATCCGTTGATGTCTAACCGAAAAAAGAACACTCGCTACTTCGCTTTTTCGTATTAAAAAGAAAAAACCCATAAAAAACGGAAGCATTTAAGTATAAATTAACGAGCCAACAGGAACACCGCACTCAGAGAATTTGTACAAATCAATACAGGAACCCAGACTAAGTCATGAGTACCGGGTGTCCCGAATAGCGGCCAGGTTCTTTAAATCGACCGGAAAATTCAGTTTCTCAACCTATCGCGCTACGATTTTGTGCAGCGTTGTCCACAAATAGTGCATTTTATTTTTGTAAAATTTGCGAAGAGCGAACTTTCCTGAGGAAAAAGTAAAAAAAAGAAAAGGCTTAGCTCCTATGGACATGTAGCGAAGCCACCGGTCTCCAAACAATAGAGCTCCCTATTGTTTGAACACCGGTGGCTTCGCTGCCTTTCCATATGAGTTAAGCCTTTTTCTTTTGTTACTTTTTCCTCGGGAAGTTCGCTCTTTGTAAATTTAACCCCCCCCACCCCCACCCCCGAAAAAAAAAGAAATAAAAAAGCACCATTTCTGGACAGCGTTGCACAAAATCGTAGCGCGATAGGGTCAGAAACTGAATTTTGCGGTCGATTTAAAGAGCCAGGCTGCTATTGGGACACCCGGTAAATAATGCTTCTAAGATGATTATTTAACTTGTCAAATTTTAGCGATGTACGCTCTTATTACTTATATGCAAAGCTTGTGTCGTTCAATAACATTAGTGAGACAAAGCATTAACCAGGCTTGCTTCTGATATAAGCATATGAATGCATTTAGTGACAACATCTTCTCTTTTAATGTAATGTGGACGGTATAGCTAAGGTCACAAGCGCGTGTTAATACTTTAGGTAGGTGCTCCTGCTGCACTAGCGTTTGTTTAGGCGATGCGCATTGTAATACAAAGAGCTCTCTCCGGTCATCCATGCTACAGCCCCCATAAACTCGATACGGCCTCGGCAAGCTTAAATTGTGCATTATTGCTGTTGAGTAAAATAGCGTGTAAACTGTATTCCTAATGGCACAACGCAGCCTTGACATTGATAACCCCTTAAAACAATTTGTTCTGAGAATACTCAGGGGGCTTCCATTGTTTTATTCATTATAATTTTTGAAACTACTTGGAGTGATAATATGTCTCGTATTCTTTAGCTACAGGGAATGAAATAAAACTGATAAAATGTAAATAAATTAAATTTGATCTTAATAAACACTGAATTATTTGAGTTTGTTCAAAAGGATAATTATGTTTTCATATTTGCGTGCTGCAAAAAGCTAGTCGTTCCTTTGATAATATATAATATTTTCATTACGGACTATATCTACGTGGTATATATCAAAGTAAAACTATATTTATAATAACCGTTCAGTCCAAGAATAAATGTGAATATTACAAACCAGAAATGCGCTTTACCGTGAGGTTGAATGCGGAAAATGGCTTCACAGCGAACACCCAGTTCTCTGCGTCAATGGACCAAGCTAAAACTGATTTCTAAATCCCTCAATCGCGTATATCTCTTGTGAACTCATTTTACATTCTGTTTTGCTTCTCTCAATTCAACATAGTACTGGAAGTCCTCCCGTTGCACTCAATTTTGCTTCTTTAACAAAAGTCAGTGCTATTCACTTCAGTACTTTTAAAGCAATTTTGAGGCATTGCAGGGATATCTAGATGGTACTTATTCAAAAGCGCCATCTATCATTCCCAAAATGAAAAAGTGAATTTGTTCCTCAAATAATGATGTTCGCATTGTAGAAATATCGGAATATGAATCTGCAAAATGCGAGACTTTTCTGAAGTTCTTTTTCCAGTGGTGTATTTCGTGTCCTGGGTGAAGAATCTCGAGCATTTTAATATTTATCCGTATTCAAGTTGATTCCGGCATTAGCCAATGAGAGAACAGAACATAGCACTACTCAAGATGAGTGAACATAAGAATCTCCCTGCGCCTCTTAATCCGTCAGGGACCTTAGGCGCACGAAGCAGGTCATATGCGTTTCAATGAATAATCCGGAGTGCTACGGGTTTCCGGAATTTTTTCCTAATTATCGCCGCCTTTAATACTCGATATAGTGAATATATTTATGGTATAAATCTAGCGGCTTCTTAAACCTTTTATATACTGGTTCAGAATTGAAGTAGACGAGATTAGGTCTAGTCAAGCACTAAACCTCTAAGATCGTCAGAAGCATTATATTTCATAAAGATGTATCATTTGATTTGTACTCATGCCAATAGGCGGACTTTGTTCAGCTACTTCTCCTAAGCCGTTTTAATCGCGGTACTCGTGAATTGCACAGCGTCTCTTATAACAAACACAGGAGAACAATTCCGCTCCTTAAGACTCTGGTGTGCAACGACGCGAGTTATTTCCACTCGTCTAATCTTTTTAGCTGTTAGGATTTTGATTAGCATTTCCCTTGCAGGAAAACAAGTCAAAGCCGCCTGATTCTGGAGACGATGTCTGCCTGTCTTGACGGCTGGAAATCACTTCAGACAGGGTGCACTAAGGCGAAATAAAGTGTTGTAATAAAAAAAAAGTAGTGTTGACTTTTTTTTTTTTGTTATTTTAGGCATGCATGAAGCCCTGAGTTAATTCAATTTCTGTTGTTCGAGGATCTTGTAAACCACCTCTGCAAACGTTTTCTATTTTTCACAAAAAAAGAACGGCGGGCGATTGACCTGATCTTTTAAAAAAGAAATATTATTTGGGCTAACAACGTATGTGAAACTTAAGCTCGAACCAGGATCCCAGTATCAAACTTTTCATACACTAGAAACATAATACGAAGTGCCTGTCATTATGTAAGAATTGATTTAATCGAATTGTCAAACAGAGCTGCACCACGGACCAAGATGAGGGTGATATTCTCATTTATATTAACGATCTTCCCTCTTCGATTACCTCAACTATCCACCTATTGGCAGATGATTGTGTTATTTATAGAAAAATATTAGACCCGACAGACCATCATGTCCTCCAAGATGACCTTGATGCTATATCTTCCTGGTGCTCTGAATGGCAGATGACCGTTAACCCCGACAAATGTAAACAAATAACCGTTACTACGAATTCAAACATATCATACAGCCAATATACATTACTCATGCAGCAACTTGAATGTGTTTCACTATACAAACACTTAGGAATAAACACCTCTGAAACTCTCTCATGGAAACAACATATCGACAACTTAGTCAGCAACTCATTTAAATATCTAGGTTTCTTAAAGGGCACCTCACACCTGTCCCCCACTTCAACAAAACCACTCGCAAATAAAACAATTATTCTCCCAAAACTAGAATATGCATGCAAGTATCATATGGCATCCAAACCAAAATTATCTTTCTTCCAAATTAGAATTTGTCCAAAGTAAAGCAGCCCGGTTCATATCAAACGACTTTTCGCCTCAAACTAGTGTCTCAGTTTTAAAAACAAATTTGGGTCTCACTTCATTGTCTATTCGGCGCAATATTAACCGCATATGTTTCTTTTATGACTTGTATTACAGTAACTGGTGCTTTAAAAACTCCTATCGTCAATCCGCACATTATGTTTCTCCTCAAACCGATACTTCCTGTAAGGTACAGCAATACCAGTCACACACTAATTCATTTTTGTTTTCACCCTTAATATTATCGATTACAGAATGGAATAACTTGCCAGACGAGATGGTTACTAACACAAATCCCGTTGAATATAAAGCAATGTGCGAGCACCTATGGTATGAATAGTACACGTACATGCCTATTTGTTGTTGTTTTCATAGTTGCTTTCTGTTTCCCCATATTTAAAGTATTGTTTTATATATAGTTACGTCCAGTTGAAAATTGCAATTGCGTACGTACGATGTCACTTCCTTTTTGTAAACTGTGTTGGGCTGATTGCGATTATTTTTTTTTATATCAATGACTGTATTTGCAAAATTGTGTGATTATGTTGTTAGAAATGCATGCACCACCTACCCCCTCATGTAATGCGTCCTCAAAGACGCCCTCGAGGTAAATAAATGAAATGAAATGAAATGAAAAAAAATATGGACTTGAATGCCAGATTGAAACGCCATCTCGACAAGCCTGTCATACTCGAGTGGGCATTTAAGGTGTAGACGCTGACCGAATTTCCTACCTGAAAGAAGCGTTGGAAGTTAAGCGTTACATTTTTGGGTGACCCAGATTCCTATTGGCTAACAATTAATTTCCTTACGATTGTGCGGTATCGCATATAAAGGCAGGTTTTAAAAGGTAATTTTTTACTAATGGGATTTTTTATTTCGTCCCAGCTAATTCTACGCCAAGGCTTCTCGGGGAAATAAGACTCGGGTGGTCGGTTCGCAAACCAAGTCTCTCGGAGCATTTTTAACTCGGCACGCTTTTTTCTGACCACCCTTTTCCCCTCTGATGCCCTTCTTATTAGACAAACGACTGGGTCGACTGGTCTGTTTGGTTAACAATTAAAGTGTATTGCTTACCCCCTGGTGGCACATAAAGATCACTATAACATTCGCAGAGTACAAAGCTTCACCAATCAAATATAAAATGAAAATATATCTTAAAAATTCCCTAAAAAAAGAAAAACGAAATCATACTGTAAAAGTTTTATTGTTGTTTAAATTCGTTCTGCGGCTTACCGATCTCAAGTAATACTGAAATAATAAGGCTAAAGTAACGTTCTTTTTTATAAGTAACGGTAACGTCATTACCTTTCCAGGACTCTAACGAATCCCAGTAACTCATTAATTTTAACGCAGAACTGTTATCTTTCTGGCATCTAACCATCTCCAGTCACCAACCGGGGTCGGAAGTAGATAGTGGTGTAGTCACAAGGGCCCGGGTGGGCGAATCACACTGCAGGCCAACCTTCTTCGGGTGTATTCGGTGACCGCCACGGTCACCATCGCCTCGAAGTGCCTCCCCGACCCTCCCTCCCCCCCTCCCCACACACACACCCAACACACACACACTTTCCCTACACCCACCACCTGGAAGGAATGGCTCACTCACCCCTCATACTGTAAGCCATCCCAGCGTCACCTCTTGGAGCACATATGCAGGGTGTCTAAGGACTTTGACCTAGACACCCCTACATAGCCCTTCACCCCTTTAAGCCGGAATTGGCACAATAAAGACGTATCTCTTTCTCTCTCTCAGTCGACGGGTTCACGCAGTTATGAAGACAACGAACTCTCAATTTTCCAGGCCGTGCGGACCTCCGGAAACGCTTTAGAATGGGATCCTATCGTTTCATCAAAACTCGTTTCGTGGGACTGCGTTTCGTGGACAAATTTTCATAGATACACTTTTCATGGACACACGTTTCGTCGACATTGCATGGTTTCGTGAACGCATAACCTCCTGCGACGTTTCATCGCAGGTGGTTATCTGTTCACGAAATCCCACGGTTCGTCGAAACACCTTGCGACGAACCGGCCGTCGCTAGGAGTGTCGGCGAAACGAACGCGGAACGCTTTTCGATAAAACAATCTATCGAAAAAACGTCACACATCGACGACTTGGCGATGACCGATTGCCAAAACTTTAAAACAGATTCAGCAAGTTCACTACATTTCCACAAGCGCGAATGGAATCCAGAACACTCGACACGTTATTGCTTAATTAAATTCGTTTCGAGTTAAATTACTTATAACCGCCAAACCTTCGCTAGGCGAGAAGACAGTTCATTTCTACAAACATACTTGCAAAATCTGAGGTAAAGAAATGAGTTGTGAAAACTTACCCAATTCGCTGCGAAACCGGACGATGCCAGCAATCAATGCAAGCGCCAACTGGAATGTCCGGGGCAAGCTGAACTAACACCACCGTTCTAACGTAGCGCTTGCACGGGCGCTCAGCACGATCACGGCGCAAAGCGCCGCGGAAATCAAGACTTGTTTCCTCCATTATAGCTCCTTTTGTCTGAATATCTCTTCTCTCTTTTGGTACATCTCCCGCGCTTTTGAAAATTCATGGATTCCCATTGGCTGGCCTTTTCCCGGGACCGGTGTCGTGTTGTAGCGTGGTTTTGTTTTGTTCTGTCGGCTCTTTCTTTACAGACAACCCTTCGTCCCCATCCTTCTCCCTCCCCCTCTCCCGACGATAGAATGATAGATTAAAAAAAAAGAACGATTGGCCGCAGATTTTACTTCTTTGTTTCTTCATTTTCGAGCACAAGTCAGTCTTTGTGCTATGCGCTCTGAGATTCATCCGCTACCGATCTATTTTAACCAAAACGCAAAATGTAAAGTGTATCGTATCTTGCGCGTGCTGCATAAAGCGGACCGATAAGCGCGTGGCAAATAAAGGAGAGGAGGTTCTGGTTCCTGGCTCCCCCACACCCGGCTCCCCCTATTGAAAAATCTTATGCAGTTCTTGTATACCTTTTTATAAGAAATCATATAAGGAATATGAGAAGATACAAGAACATGTGAGGTCCTTATAAGAAGCACCAATATCTCATAAGAGCTATATGAGAAATAAAAATGTTCTTATATGGCTATATAAGAACGATATGAGAACACATATGCTGAAAAAGAACTTTCATATATGCCTAATAAGACATACATGAAAATGAAAATGTTCTTATATGGCTATATAAGAAAGATATGAGAACACATATGCTGGAAAAGAACTTTCATATATGCCTAATAAGACATATATGAAAATGAAAATGTTCTCATATGGCTATATAAGAAAGATATAAGAACACATACGCTGAAAAGAATTTTCTTATATGCCTTAAAAGACTTATGAAAATGAAAATTCTTATACATTTCTTGTAAAATGTATAGAAATGTTCATGTGTCAAGGCAATATAAAAATGGAACTTCTTTTACATTTATGTAATGGAAAAAATTTCTTTCAGGTCACAAGGTTTGTATAGAAACCCCAGAGACATAGGCAAATAAATAATGGACAGAACGCCCATGTCTTATAATGTTTTTTTTTGTTTTTATTTATACTCTCATGTCTCGGGGTTGCTGGATATAAGTGACCAGCTTGCCTGTTTTTTTTCCACTTTCTTCACTTATGAAGGGTCTTCTCACCTGATACATAGTTTTTTTGTTCCAAAGCAAATGAGAAAATTTGTTGCAGATTGGATACCAAAAATTAAATGTTAACCTTGAATATTAGTACAATTATTATGTTTTGTTAGGTTTGAATGTTAAAAACAATTTAGAATTAATAATTTACATTAGGTGTGTTAGATATATCTCACATTGAAAACTGGTGCTTGGTGATATTTCACTGTATATTGTATTTCACACTTTTGTTTGAAACTAAGATTGCATACATACATGGGTGTGACAAGGATAATGCTTGCAAAGATTCATATATCATGTTTCTTCTGGACAGGTACCAGATAAGCGAGCATTCGGCACACAGTAATAAAGCAACATGTAATATACATTGCAATGCCATCATTCTTTATTCCACAAAACAATAATCTGAATACCATGCAGCAACTTATCTACAAACGGAAAAAAAGGCTAATCAATATGCCAGCCCGTGCACAAAAGTAACATTGAAGCTGCATTTATAAAACTATAAACTAAAACAAAACCAATAAGAGAACATATATGACTGCATTGAAAT
>JAZHYW010035650.1:0-27043 GCA_037355805.1 Ixodes ricinus
AGTCGCCGGCCATATGAGCTCCCCGGCCGAACGCCGACCAGATCAGCGAAAATACCACACGCGGCGCGTCGAGCGTTGCCGCGTTTTGGGAGCCGGGCTACTGGGACCAAACCATTCCGTTATCAAAGGGGTGGACGCGTAGCTTTTATTGGGATTCCAGCCTTAGAAGTGTGAATCACAAACACATGGGCGATTAGGATTGCCGTCTTTGGGTGTTGGCTCCGAGTGTTCAGGGATGATGTTATAACAGCTGATAAACTGAAGCTTGTTTTAGGCGTTGATAAAGCAGCAATGTTCGATCGATGCTTACAAATGTAAAAACCCATCTTTCATATGATATTAGGCATATCAACAATGATCCCTCGGTAAGCGAGAAGTGGCCGACCAGGAAGCCATCTGCAAAGTCATCGTGTAGAGAATTACCCTTGTCGAAGCAACATGCTACTGAGCTCAGAACAATAGAGTCTCCTCGATAAAACGCGTTCATGAAAAGTGCCTGAATTTTTATTCTGCTTCGATACAAATCTTTTTTTTTGTTATCTATAGCATATCCTTATAGATTAAATAAACTATTTCAAAATTGCTTGTCATTGTCTAGTCTAGGTTTAAGAAAGATTGTAAGAAAGCTTGTGGCGTAGGATTACTCTTCCTGTAGGAAATATTTAAAATGACAAACCGGTTTTGCAAACAAAAAAAGTATCATATAACACGTCAGAGATATTAGGCAGTAAAGAATTTCGATAAGCCGTCTGTGTTAACCTACAACCGGAAGCGGGATTGTAATCGGCCGTGCTTCAGATTCACGTTCCAAAAACGCGGAAGGCTATTAAGCTTCCTGCGTCCACCCCTTCGAGAACGGAATGGTTTGGTCCCAATAGCCCGGATCCCAGAACGCGGCAACGCTCTCGACGCGCCGCATGCGGGATTTTTGCTGCTCCGGTCGGCGTTCGGCCGGGGGAGCTCATATGGCCGGCGACTGTACATGAGCTTTTAAGATGTTTATTGTAGTGAACTTACTTTTTGTTACTCAAATTCTCACTCTAATATTTAGAAACCAATATTCAGCTTCCAGATGCGTTGATGTCTAACCGAAAAAAAGAGCACTTGCTACTTCGTTTATTCGCATTAAGAAAAACACACAAAAACAGAAGCATTTAAGTATAAATTAACTAGCAAACAGGAACACCGCCTTTAGAGAATTTGTACAAATCAATACAGGAACCCGGACTAAGTCATGACTACCGGTTGTCCCGAACAGCGGCCAGGTTCTTTAAATCGACCGCAAAATTCAGTTTCTCAACCTATCGCACTACTGATTTTGATGCAGCGTTGTCCGGAAATACTGCATTTTTTTGTAAACTTTGCGAAGAACGAACTTACCTGAGAAAAAGTAAAGAAAGAAAAGGCTTTTTCTATGGACATGTAGCGAAGCCACCGGTCTCCAAACAATAGAGCTCCTATTGTTTGAACACCGGTGGCTTCGCTGCCTTTCCATATGAGTTAAGCCTTTTTCATTTGTTACTTTTTCCTCAGGATGTTCGCTCTTTGTAAATTTAACTTCCCCCATCCCCCCCCCCGAAAAAAAAAGAAATAAAAAGTACCATTTCTGGACAGCGTTGCACAAAATCGTAGCGCGATTGGGTAAGAAACTGAATTTTGCAGTCGATTTAAAGAGCCAGGCTGCCATTTGGGACACCCGGTAAATAATGCTTCTAAGATGATTATTCAACTTGTCAAATTTTAGCGATGTACGCTGTTATTACCTATATGCAAAGATTGGCCGTTCAATAACATTAGTGAGACAAAGCATTAACCAGGCTTGCTTCTGATATAAGCATATGAATGCATTTAGGGACAACATCTTCTCTTTTAATGTAATCTGGACGGTATAGCTAAGGTCACAAGCGCGTGTTAATACTTTAGGTAGGTGCTCCCGCTGCACTAGCGTTTGTTTAGGCGATGCGCATTGTAATACAAAGAGCTCTCTCCGGTCATCCATGCTACAGCCCCCATAAACTCGATACGGCCTCGGCAAGCTTAAATTCTGCATTATTGCTGTTGAGTAAAATAGCGTGTAAATCTGTATTCCTAATGGCACAAGGCAGCCTTGACATTGATAACTCCTTAAAACAATTTGTACTGAGAATACTCAGGGGGCTTCTCATTGTTTTATTCGATTTTTAATTTTTGAAACTCCTTGGAGTGATATTATGTCTCTATTCTTTAGCTACAGGGAATGAAATAAAACTGATAAAATGTAAATAAATTAAATTTGATCTAAATAAACACTGAATTATTTGAGTTTGTTCAAAAGGATAATTATGTTTTCATATTTGCGTGCTGCAAAAGCTAGTGTTCCTTTGATAATATATAATATTTTCATTACGGACTATATCTACGTGGTATATATCAAAGTAAAACTATATTTATAATAACCGTTCAGTCCAAGAATAAATGTGAATATTAGTAACCAGAAATGCGCTTTACCGTGAGGTTGAATGCCGAAAAATGGCTTCACAGCGAACACCCAGTTCCCTAGCTGCGTCAATGGACCAAGCTAAAACCGATTTCTAAATCCCTCAATCGCGTATATCTCTTGTGAACTCATTTTACATTCTGTTTTGCTTCTCTCAATTCAACATAGTACGTGGAAGTCCTCGCTGTTGCATTCAATTTTGCTTCTTTAACAAAAGTCAGTGCTATTCACTTCTGTACTTTTAAAGCAATTTTGAGGCATCGCAGGGATACCTAGATGGTACTTATTCAAAAGCTGCCATTTATCATTCCCAAAATGAAAAAGTGAATTTGTTCCTCAAAATAATGATGTTGGCATTGTAGAAATATCGGAATATTATTCTGCAAAGTGCGAGACTTTTCTGAAAGTTCTTTTTCCACTGGTGTATTTCGCGTCCTGCGTGAAGAGTCTTGAGCATTTTAATATTAATCCTTATCCAAGTTGATTCCGGCATTAGCCGATGAGAGAACAGAACATAGCACTACTCAAGATGAGTGAATATAAGACATCGCCCTGCGCCTCTTCAGCCGTCAGGGACCTTAGGCGCAGGAAGCAGGTCATATGCGTTTCAGTGAATAATCCGGAGTGCTACGGGCTTCCGGAATTATTTCCTTATTATCGCCGCCTTTAATACTCGATATAGTGAATATATTTATGGTATAAATCTAGCGGCTTCTTATACCTTTAATATACGGGTCAGAATTGAAGTAGACGAGATTAGGTCTAGACAAGCACTAAACCTCTAAGATCGTCAGAAGCATGATAATTCGCAAAGATTTATCATTTAATTTGTGCTCATGCCACTAGGCGGACTTTGTTTAGCTGCTTCTCCTATGCCACGTTAATCGCAGTACTCGTGAATTGCACAGCGTCTCTTAAAACACACACAGGAGAAGAATTCCGCTCCATAAGACTCTGGTGTGCAACGACGCGAGTTATTTCCACTCGAGTAATCTTTTATATGTTAGGATTTTGATTATCATTTACCTTGCAGGAGAACAAGGCAAAGCCGCCTTATTCTGGACACGATGTCTGTCTTCTAAAACGGCTGCAAATCACGTGAGACAGGGCGCTAAAGCAAAATAAAGTCTTGCATTAAAACAAAATAGTGTTGACGTCTTTTCTTTTTTTGCTGTTGTTATTTTAGGCATGAGAATAAAGCCCCGAGTTATTTCAATTTCTGTTGTTTGAGGCTCTTGTAAACTCCTTTGCAAACGTTTGTATATTTTCAAGAAAAAAGAATGGCGGGTGATTGACCCGATATTTAGAAACCTCTTATTTGGGCCCACAACTAATGTCAACGTAAGCTCGAACCACATTGGTTCGAGGTTGAGACGTCGTTGAGCTTAAGGCTCTTGAAATACTAAGAGCTTGACACGTCGTCCTGTCGTTTTTTGTTTCTTCGACTTATGTGTTCATTTCTGCCCCAGTCTCAGGTTTGCTGAACATGGTTAACATTCACCAGCTCGCCTGCACACATACTATATTATATCGAGTCACAACCCCAATAACAAAGTTTGCATATACCAGGAACATAGTAGTAAGTGCCTGTTATTATGAAAGCATTGATTTAATCGAATTGTCCAAGAGAGGCAGCACGCACCAAGATGAGGGTGATATGGACTTGAGTGCCAGATTGAAACGCACCCCTCGACAATCCTGTCATGCTCGAGTGGGCGTTTCAGGTGTAGACGCTGACCGCATTTCCTACCTGAAAGAAGCGTTGGAAGTTAAGCATTACATTTTTGGGTAACGCATCAACGTACTTGTTTGATTCCTATTGGCGAACAATTTTTTTATCGATTGTGTGGTATCTCCTATTAAGGTAGGTTAGTTGTTACTCGTTACTTTTGTGTCATGTGATTTTTTATTTCGTTGTAAAAGAAATTAATCCGCATTCTGTAAAGTCATATCATAAAGACAAGACCACTGGCGGTAAGAGACATTCGTTTTGAACACAACAATCTGTTGGCGATGGAAAGTTTTAAATCTCCGTCCCAGCTAATTCTACGCCAAGTCTTCTTGGGACATAAGACTCGGGTGGTCGGTTCGCAAACCGAGTCTCTCGGCGCATTTTTAACTCGGCGCGTTTTCTTCTGGCCATACTTTTCCCAACTGATGTCCCTTATTAGAAAAACGACTGGGTCGACTCGTCAGTTTGGTTAAAAATTAAAGTTTATTGCTCAGGCCTATGTTCCCACACAGAGGTCACTGTATCATCCGCAGAGTAGAAAGCCCCACAGATCAGAATTCAAATCAATATATATTTGAGAAATTATCTGAACAAAGGAACACTACGAAATCACACTGTAAAAGTTTTATTGTTGTTTAAGTTCGTTTCTGCGGCTTACCGATCTTAAATATTACTGAAATAGTAAGGCAGAAGTAATGTTTTTTTATTAATGGTAACGTCGTTACCTTTCCAGGACTGTAACAAATCTCAGTAACTCATGATATTTAACGCAGAACTGTTAATTTTCTGGCACCTAACCATCTCCAGTCGCCAACCAGGTTCGGAAGTAGACAGTGGTGTAGCCGCTACGGCCCGTATGAGCGGGGTACCGCATTGAAGCAATCGACTGATTTCAATCGCACCTTTGTTGCCACGGCAGCGGGGTACTGGATATCAAACACAAGAAAACAATACACAATATGTCCATCTCTTGGCGGCAATTCATGCACGGCCACAGAATTCTCTTCCTTTAATTCAAAAGGAACATATTTATATACAACAGCAGAAAATTGGTGTACTTTCAATAAGTCAAAACACGCATATACAAACACAAACACACAATTTAAGTAGGTCTGCTGGGCCCCTAGTAACTGAGACTGTCGGGGTGCCTAGTTGTCCGCGATCTATGTATTGAGCCTGCATTATAGTGTCACTGAGTTTTGACGTCCCAAAGAGACACAGCAAAGCAAGTTCGCAGCGGCGTAAACTTTCCATTTTCCTGGGGGGGGGGGGGGGGGCAGGCTGAGTTCTCCGGGGGAGGGGGGGGTGCTTTTCCGCGCATTTTTTTTAACACCGTCAATTCTCAGTAGTTTATTTTAAGGGGTACTTTTTACAGCGTATGTATATCTTCTTTTGCTATCATTATAACAGCAGTGCTCTTGGTCCATTACTTTTTCTAATTTTATTAACGACTTGCCAACTAATATTTTCTCACGCATGCGGCTCTTCGCGGACGACTGCATCATTATGTTGTGACTCCACGACTCCGGTTCGGGTAACTCCGTCGGAGCCGCTACTAAACGTACTTTTGGAACAGCTCCGGATGGAGTAGGCGCCCTGTATATAAACTTCCGGTTTTTTTTTTCTGGTGGGACATTGCAAAATGGTAGGCTGCTGTAGAAGCAGACCAAGCGGACGTAAAAGTGACCGATGCCGCGTTTCCTTTTTGCCAGAACTAGAGACTGAAGCTACCCAAAGCACGCTGTTATTCCATTTCCCATGTATTTTGTCAATAAAGGCAACGTGCGCATTATTTTGTTTACATGCCACTACTAGAAGCTTGTTACATGGCACGTAAACAGCGTCTCGGGAAGGATCATGGCCCGGGGGGGGAGGCCTGGATCTCACCTGGGGGGGGGGGGGGGCACGAGCCCCGATGCCCCCCCCCTCCCATAGTCTACGTCTATGCAAGTTTGTCACTCTCAGAAATATCAAAGTTGTGCTCAAGCTCAGAATCCGAGCTAACCGAACCGGAACACACTTCAGGTTTGCCCTGGAGACTTCATTTTTGAAGGGGAGCAACACTCGGGAAGTTAACCATTGCAAGTTAAGGATCACTTGTAATCTCCGTTACTTTTTCAAGTAACTTTGTAATTGCCACGTTACTTTTTTCAAGTTTATATCCATTAACCAATACGCTCATTTTCAATTGTTACTTCTTTGCGGCAGTAATTTCTTATGTAATTTCATTACGAATTTTGGTGATGGATTACTTTTATTACTCGCTACTTAAAACAAATGAACATCGTATAGAGACACAGTTCAACAAAAAGAAGATGTGGGGACGAGAATAACCGAAAAGAAAACACAATTTTTTGTGTGACCGGTTATTAGAACGAGTTGAAAAACTCGCATGGCATATACTATAGAGTCAGTGTATGGGTTCCCAGAGTAACGAAACTCCGAAAGTTCGTTCTAGAACCGCGGCGCGGTGCATGTAACCGAAACCATGGCGCCGCCATCTTGGGTCCACGCGTCGACGGCGGGGATGAAGGCAATAGTGACTAGCATTTTAGCGTGTTGAAGGAGCTGGTTCATTGCGCGATATGCGGAATGAACCAGCTGTAATCGGCACTCACCCCACAAAGCTTGCTTGTTGCAGTGGGCTTGAAATATTTCCGCTTTACTATGGCCAGCCAAGCCTTCTTCCTCCGTCTTGCAGTTGCGTTCTTTCCAATCGGGATCCGGAAAAGCCTATTTTCATCCTCCGACCTGCTGCTGCACCCAAAAGCGCAACAAGCAGGCACTGTGCCGCTAAGCACACAACCTTGTTTTCGACGTCGGTAACCGCGTGGAAAAGTCGGTGCGTAAACGCGCGTTCGTTGAGCAGTTGTTTGCTGGACCCAAAATGTTGGCGATTGCGGCCGCTTGACGCGCTCATGGAGGTGAGTCTAGCGGTGCTTGTGTCACGTGATCGCTACCGTTCAATGATGCTCACAAACCCAAAAACATGATTGGCTAGAGTGAGTATGTTGTCGGCAAAACGCAAAACGAAAATGAATGCGTTACTCTGGGACCCATACAGCGACTCTAGCATATAAATACATTGTTTTGTATTCTGCAGATGGAAATGATATGTACTGTTTGTGGTGTTAATTTAAATGCGATACCTCAAACAATTTAGACGAAAAAATTTACCAAGTTTAGGGCATAATTGCCCGCAGACACATGTTTGGACATTTCTTCGAAACCTATCTTGAATAACAATAATAATATCATAAGATGACACTTACCTAGGCTATACATAGATCATTCTTAAAATGTTTGACATGTCTACACGTAAATAGCTTCGGCTAAAGCGCGCTTCAAATATGCCACAAACGACAATCGTCAAAAACCCGTCGTCCTTCTTCGCTTCTTCGGGAATTTATTTCTTTAAAACTAAGCATGCCAAAACATTGAAATAAACGGCATTGTCTTTCACAAGGAATGCGGCACCGCATTTAAAATTTAGAAAAAAAAATCTTATGAATGTACCTCACTGCTTGAATCCAAATGAAACCACCCGCCGGTCTTTCGAAGTCCGTAGAACTTTTAACTTTTCAAGATTCGGAAGTTCGAAAAGTTTTCGAATTCTCTAGATAAATAAGTTCGAACGTTCGAAAATTATCGATATTATAGCATAGGAAGGTCGAAAGTTTGAAAAGCTGCGAATTTTTTAGTGCAAGGAATTCGAAAGTGCAAAGATCATCGAATTTTTTTAGTCCTTCAAGGTCGAAAATTTGACAAGCGTCGAATTTTGCAGCGTAATAAGCTCGAAATTTCGAAATCCAGCTGAAGAAATGTTAATTTATATATGCGCGTTTTATTTTTCTTTATCTAGCATACGTTTACAACCGGATATTGTTTATTTGTTTTTCATAGGAAACACTGCGAAATTAATTAAGCTCCGAATTTTGAAGATTTTTGAATCAAACAAAAATGAACTCCAATAATCTCCGAATTTCCCGTAAAAAATTAATTCCGAAAAACAGCCTCCAAATTTGACGAAAAATAAACTCCAAAAACACGGAATTTTAGCTATTAGCAGGCAAGGAAGTGCTGCCAAAATTGCTTCCGACTCCTTAGCCGCATTCTTAAAAATGAGAATATTAGAGGAAGTTCCAGTTGGGGCCGGTGGAATTCCCGAGCGGACTGTGCATCCGGGAATTTAGGCGAATTTCGGGGACAGGGAAGCATCGAACAAGCAGTGGGTGATATGGACACTCGAGTTGAAACAAAAGAGAACGGCTGTAAGCGGCGTGAGAGACGTGAACGGGTGCTGAGAACTGATATGATACTTTCTGATAATTTCCTAACGGCATACTCAATTTAGATGTGTGTCCACTGTTGTAATATTTTGATTCTTGCTTATCTTCATCTCCAGAACGCAGGATGGTGTAGTGTTCACAAATAGATTTGTCAAGCGAATACTGTTTAGGTTTGCCAGCTGCTGTGTGGCATCTTTTGTTGTGAATATTGCTCTATCTCCGACCAAGGTAAGGCATAAAGGATGTGGATGGGTAGACGGTGTTGTTGCTTGAAGAATTGTCACCCGGTTGATGGCATTTCCGAGACCCTGTTGTGATGAATGACTCGTTGTTTAAGCTAAATGTGTGATATTTGATCCTTCGTCGGTGTTGAATGTGTTCGGACAGAGTGCCAGTTAAGAGTACAGCGTTTTCTAAGCCTTGTTCTATTGACAGTTGTTCAAGGGCTTAACTTGTAGGAAGAAAATTTTACCTGCATGTCAGAACCCCTTGGCCAGGGGGTTCTAAAAGTTCTTTAGACGGGTCGGCAAAAATATTCACAAACATAGCCTTCTGACAATGGTCGCGGCTGCAGGTCGGGGAATATTCTAATTTTTACCTCGCTATTACGCGGCTGAATCGCAACATTTCGATGAAAGGAGATGTGTTGTCTATCATTTGTGACAAGGTGAACAATGTCAAAAGTAGAAGAGGCCAATTCTTTCAACGTTAAAATCATTGCACAGCTCCTTTAAACAAAAACAAGGAACACAAATATTTTATAACAAAAACACGCTGTAATCAAGTTATAGGCAGAGGTTAGAATTATAGGTCGCCCTCACTCACCCTCACCCTAACAGCCACTCACCTAAGCCCCTCACTCGCCCTCACCCTCGCAGCTGCACTCACCTTCATCCCCTCACTCACCCTCATCCTCACGGTCACACTCACCTTCAGCCCTTCACTTACCCTCACTGAACCTCACAGCCCTCATGGCCCTCATGCACTCATGTCCCTCACGCCCCTCACGCACTTACGGCCCTCACGCACTCATACCCCTCACGCCCCTCACGGCATTACCACCCTTAGGGCCCTCACGCACTCATACCCCTCACGCACTCATGGCCCTCACGCCACTCACGCACTCACCGCCCTCACGCCACACACGCACTCACCACCCTCACGCACTCATACCCCTCACGCACTCACCGCCCTCACGCGCTCATAACCCTCAAGCACTCATGGCCCTCACGCCCCTCACGCACTCACCGCCCTCACGCACTCATACCCCTCGCGCCCCTATGGCCCTCACGCACTCACCGCCCTCACGGTCCTCATACCGCTCACGCCCCTCACGCACTCATGGCCCTCACGCCACTCAGGCCTGCTTCAGACGGGACAATTCCGTCCAGCGATTTGACGTCGCAACGCCAGTAACACGGGCCACCCCGTTCACACACAGCAACCATTTGCTGCGATTTGTCATCATCATCATGAAATTTTATTTTTCTCGCACTATTTACACACACTATTACGCGCTATAAACGTGTTCTTATGCATTTGAATCTCGTTGGGGGTACTAATGCATCTTTCTTAAAATGTTTATTTCCAAAAACGATCAGTTTCAAACCAGAACCAGGTCCTTTGTTTTCATCATTACCGGCACGAGGTATCACATGAAAATATTGCATTGCTGATTGGCTGCAGCCGCTTCAAAGGTCTTCGAATTCCTCCGAGTTGCTCGCTTGTTTCGAGCCATACCCGAGCTCACCAATTATTGTCGATCGAGGCAAAGCTAGGGAACAATCCGCCAGAAAGTTGCTCCGTCAGAAGCGGGCCTCACGCGCTCACCGCCCTCAAGCACCTCACGCACTCATGACCCTCACACCCCTCACGCACTCACCGCCCTCACGGCCCTCACGCACTCACCACCCTCACGGCTCTCACGCACTCATACCCCTCACGCCCCTCACACACTCATGGCCCTCACACCCCCACACACTCACCGCTCTCATGACCCTCACGCACTTTCGGTCCTCACAGACCTCACTCACCCTCACACTCATGAAATTTCTTGGTTCAGAAACTCACTCACCCTCGCCTCACTTGTGAAGATGAGGGTGAGTGAGGGTGAGTGAGGGCCCTCATGAGTGAGGTTTGCCGAGGTATGGTTATAGGTCAGGCAGAAATAGTGTAATGGCTGCAGCAAATTTATCAGTGTCAAGTATGGAAACAATCGCTCATATAGTACGTTCCAATCGTCAATGGCTAACGGTAAGGTTGGCATTTAATGGGTGATGGTTGACGATGAAACCACGCGTAGTTTACAAGAATGGTCGAAACGAGGAAAAATACGGTGAGGAGGCGCTAGCAAACATTGTCTGATATGATTGCTGTGATAAAATATCCTATAGAGAGTGAAACGAGACACCCCATGGCGGTGAGAAAGTGTGTCAATGTTAGCTGATTGGCGAAATCCTGAAATGCGAGCACAGTGATTCTCAAACGGGGGTCCGCGGACACTTTCGAGTTCCCGAAGACATTATAGGGGTCCATGAAGTCCGGCCTCATCAATCAAGCCCGGCAATAAAAGTTTTATTAATGCGGATATTAATGCGAATAGCATTCTTTGGATACTTCACGCACTTTTCGTCTATGTATCTATCTATCTATCTGGCTATCTAACCTCTTACGCCGCGGGTCGATAAATAAATAAAAAAGACCGGCGCCGGCTGGGATTCGAACCGTTCACCCTTTGATCAGCAGGCAGACGCGCTAACAACAGAGCTATGAAGGCAGTCTTTCAACGCACTCTAAACGGTTGTTTATATCTTTACCATAGGACGCGCTTTACAGCGCTGTCACAGCTACCGGTGCGCGCGCGTTCCATGCACGAGGGCTCATTCCGCTCTCGTGAGGCTGAGCACGGCCGCTAGCTCACCCTCTCCCGCGCTCGGGAGAGGGTGATGTAGCGGCCGTGCTCAGCCTCACAAGAGCGGAATGAGCCCTCGTGCATGGAACGCACGCGCACCGGTAGCTGTGACAGCGCTGTAAGCGCGTCCTATGGTAAGATATAAACAACCGTTTAAGTACCGTTGGTTGAGACTAGCTGAGACGCCAGAAAGTCTGGTCGGTACCATTTTGAGTGTTTGTGCGTATGGCGCGTGCTTTGCTCGCCTTCTAAGTGACACAAACGCACGTGCTGGGCTGCGGAGATCGTGCGCAGGGCTGTGAAAGTGTCAACAAATTTAGAATCGCCTCAAGAGTGGGCTGGCGTATCTAGAGTGTGCCGGCCACCTGACGAACGCGCATAACTCCGCACCGTTTGGTGCTATTCGCATTAACGTAGATAATCATTCCCAAAGGATGGGTTCTGCTGATTTTTTTCATATATTTTTTTTTAAATTATTTTCGATTGAAGAGAAGCACTTTTATTTTCGGGTGAGTTTTTATGTGTGCATGTGAATGAGAGATGTATACTTCACATTAACTCCTAGTTATATCCATTTATTAAATTATTATCATATATAATCTATACTTTTCCCTCCACCTCACAGCGAACGGAGTCCTCCATCACATCCGCCGATCCACTAGGGGTCCTCGAAACATAAATTATCTAGAACCGCTGTGCTAGCATATGAGAAGTAGTCAGAATAAATAAAACGAAGGGCTCGGCTTTTAACGGATTTCAGGCGGTTAGTAAGATATGCCTGCCACGGTGAGCATATGGAGGAAGCGAATTCTAGTTTATTTCTGACCAAGTTAGAATACTAAAACCAGTTGTTTTACTGAGGTTATGGCGAAAAAAATTGTGAGTACCGTTAGCATCGGCGACGGCAGATGCTATATGAAAGGACCATAACAGGTCAGATGTCAGACGAATTTCTAGCTATTTATACGATAAGCAAGTAGTTACTAGGATGCTAGTTTGGTGGTAAGAAAAAGATAGAGAGACATCTGAACTGCGGGAAAACTATAGAGATTTATATTTAATATCGTTTAATGCCATTTGCCATTTCTGACACTATTGAATTATAAGTAAGAGATAATTCTGCAAGATTAGTTGATTATGATGTGAATAAATCGGTCTGTATATGACCCAGTCGTCGACGAACAAACGTAGTGCAGAAGAAATGTCATGGTGGAGATCAATATTGTAGATTAAAAGAGAGCGGGGCCAAGAACTGTTCCCTGAAGGACGCCATACGTTAATGTACTTGCGCTAGGTACTTTGTTACTAGAAGTGTACTCAGTTCGATTCTTGAGGAATTCAGATATTTATTTGAATACAAAGCGATGAATGATAATATCACTTAGTTTAATTAGAAGACGTTGATAAGGGACTTTGTCAAATGTTTTGCCAGTAAAGATGGCTTCAGGTTTAAAATTAGAATCGAATTTTGAGTAGACGTCAGTTAGAAACACTGTTGAGTTTCGCATGAGTATGACTTACGAAATCCATGCTGATGATTAAAAGGAAGGCCAAGAGAGTGTAGAATATTTATTAGGTTTGAACAGAAAATATGCTCCACGAGTTCAGATGAAACATTGGTAAGCGAGATAGGACGACAGTACTGATTAGTTGGCGGGCGCCTGTTTTATGAACGGGTATGACGTCAGCAATTTTCCAATGAAATGGAACTTCAGAGAGTTTTAGTGACTGAGAGAATAAGTCGCAGAGAAAAACGAAAGAAATATGTTTAGTGTTTATTAATACTTTAGAGTTCATTTGGACGTCTCCAGAGCTGGAGGACACATTCAGTTGATAAATCGCCTTAACTACTCCAGAGCAGTCAATGCGAATCTTGAAGTCACATGTCTCGTCGGCATCTTTGACTGCGTTCAATAGCGCGCTTATTTTCCAAAAAGACGACCATCCATTAGAGATATCGCTGTTTGAGTGATGTTCCTGTAGTTTCGCAGCGTCCCACCTATCGTTCCAGCCTTGTTTTGCAAACTCCAAAGTTCGCTTGAGTATCCCTTTAACGAACTATATTATCAGTAGTGGTCAAGCCTTGTAAATATCATGCGAACATAGCTGCCGCCAGAAGTGAATGATTAGAATCTGCTTTATAGTGCAATTTACTTTCTGACGGCTATATATAAAAGGACCTCGCTGAGTTTTAATGGCGATTTCAATTTTGAGGTGCTTTGTCAGGAATGGGATATTGAGTTTGCACCACGATATGAAATGTTCCAAAAATAGACATTAGAAATTCAAAGCTACAATGATGGTGTGCTTAATTCTCAGCCAACATCCAAAACGCGCCTCTGGAAGCTTTTTCTAGAAGTGTACCCAAAACGAACAAGGAGAACAAATAATCGCGCAGTTCGTCATCACTAGATGATGTACTAGTAAAAAAAAAAAATTAATACGTTTACAAATCTCTGTAACGTGAAATTAGAGCGCAGCTCTTATGGAGGAGGAGGGAGGGTAGGCCTCTCGCTCCTCCTCCTCTCCCCTCCTCCTCCTTCTTCCTTCCCCTCTTCCATCCTCCACCTCCTCCGGAAGGGTATATCAATTTTCCCGCTATAAATCTTGCGGAGAAACTGAATTGGTTAATAAGTGACGTGACACAGTCATGTGATGCCATTTTCCCCGCTAAATTTAGCGGGGAAACTGAACTTGTGTTGAGCCAATTTTCCCGCTAAATTTATTGGGGAATCGATATGCTGTTTAGGTCACGTGACGTCAATTTTGTCGCTAAATCTAGCGGAGCAACTGAATTTGTTCATAGGGGACGTGACACCAAGTCATGTGACGTCAATTTTTCCGCTCAATTTAGCGGGAAAAGTAAATTGTTAACGTCACGAGATGTCAATTTTCATACTAAATTTAGTGGTGAATTAAGTTGCTGTTGAGGTCACGTGACATCAATTTTCCCGCTAAATATAGTGGAGAAACTGAATTTGTTAGTAGGTGACATGACGCCAAGTCATGTGACATCATTTTCCCGGTTAAACTTAGCGGGGAATTGAATTGGTGTTGACGTCACGTGACGTCAACACCAATTCACGGCGACGCCGACGGCGACGCCGACGCCGCGAAACCCAGAAACGGGCGCCTAAGAGCCGCGCTCTAAAATCTGAACATCGTTATCTTTAACACAAAAAATCACGTATTCACGACTAAACTTTATATTCGCAGAACACGTTATAATTGCCATCGTAAACCAGCTCGCCTGCGCTTTTACCCTTTCTCCGTTATAATTGAATCAGTAAAGTAAAAATAGGGCACCTGTGTGTGATTCAAGTTTCCCATTGTTATGGATGAGTGATTCTTGAAATTTAGTATAACATGCGGCAATTAGAACCTGGACGGGCCTGCAGTTCAATGAAAGGACAATAAGACATCATAGCTCAGCAGCTGCTGCCCAGATTGTGCTCATCCTATAAGCCGTCATAGAAGAAATGATATTATTTTCCAGTCACACCTCACTCCTGAACTCCACTCAGAGCGAAGTCTACAGCCATGGCCCCAGCATCAGCAATGTTTTGCATCGCGACAGCTCTTGCTCTATTTGCTGGAAGCTATTCACAGGATCCTCCGAAAAAACCTTATCAGCATGGAGGTGAGGAATTTAAGTATTAAATTCTTAAATGTCTTCATTCATATATGTTGAACTGAAACGGTTCATACAAGTGTTATTCACACTGTAAGGATATAAATCTAGATCTTAAAATTACATGCCATCCAAATTCAAGTTTTTTTTGTCGAAATCTATGCATACTTCTTTATTCTTTATTCAGATAACTCCTGCAGCGCCTAGAAGGCATCATTGCAGGGGCGAATAATAACGAAAAGAACATATCAGCATTTGCAGCACAAACTATACATTCCTGTAAAGCGTTCCTGTCGACCGTCCTCACAAAAAACGAATTTTTGCAGAGCTCCGTTCTAGTACAGTATTCTCGTATCGTGTGTACATGATGATTACGTTTGGAAAAAGGTTTCGGTTTTAAGAGGTATGATGAGCTATTAATACCAGTAGCTTCATGATAAATGTTGTATAAATATTTCAACCGTAAATTCTTTCGCCGAAGATCCAATGACGCCAAACCTAGTGATAGGAATAAGATTGCATGAATCAAACATTTAGATTCAAATTATTTATTTAGAGTCTGTCCAGTTTTTTATATTTCACAGTGGGCATCCCCACGTCAGTCGACGTTTGCTAATATAATTTGTTTGCTAATATAATTTGATACACAATTTAGTCATAAAAACCACACAAGCACTGTCCCTACAGTCTATCGACATAAAATGCTAATTGTGTTTATTAAAGACAGGAGAATAAATGTACGCTCTTGTATGTGTCTGTTGACAGAAGCGACGAAAATTTTTTCTTTCACATCCATACTGCCAACAGAGTAAAATAAATACATTCAAGGGATTCATTCCTTAAAAATGACAGCAAAACAATACCCACGATTACAGAATTGATTTGGGGAAAAATGTAATTCAATCGAGAATCTCATACATCGGATGCCACTCTGCAAAAGAGAGTAACATATTTCCGACGTTTTAGATTAGTTATGTTTGGCAGTTTGGCATTTGAGAGTGAGCCTGACGCAGGACTTCCAAATATGTCCAAGGCAGCCTATCGTAAGGTGAACGACATTGCAGTGACGTAAAGGGAATTCTGGAATGTTTCGGGGCATGATGCAGTTGAATATACATTGGAGGAAAAGAGGTTGACATACTTAAATCTAAACATGAGCTTGCAGCACCGCACCCTCCTTGTGTTCCTCGAATCTGGCTTTTGAAGTCGTCGTCCCAATACGTAATGCAAAAGGGACTCTCCGATGCGTGTTTCATCTGAGCGTGAGACTCCTGTCGCACTCTTAAAGCGGCCCTGCAGTCACATTTAAGCATGTACCTTTTTTGCGGTTACCACGTCTCTTGGGGTTCGGGCAAGCCAGCGGGCACGGAGAGACTAACTAGATTTCAGTGGGTCATATTTTAACCCGACGACGCGAAAACCTCCTACACTTACGGGGGCGACCCGCGGTGCCGAAAGCGCGCAATACGTGATGACATCGTGATGTTTTAGGTCCTGGTTTTTCTACTGGTCAGAGCCGCTGAAAGCTCCTTTTTCGTTGAAATACATAATATAAGTGGCGCGAGCCGTTTTCATTATATACAAAAGTAGTTTTTGTTCAGTATTTTAGATAGGAAAAGAAACAAATGCAGTTTATATAGTACGAAAACAAGAAAATGACCCGTCGACATACCCGCCACCAAGCGGTGGAATAGGCGGCGCATACTAGAATGGTGTAGTGGGATCAGGCACGGACGAGCGGCGAGCGCGGAAAGGTCCCGGATGTACGCGGCGGTGCTGCAGTCGAGGATCCGACCGGTTCCGAGCGTTCCTGAGGCCTTCGGCGAGCAGCTTTGGCTTGCGGTTGGGCCCTTGGCGGTATGGTAGCGCGAAGTGGCTCCCGTTCTGAACTGATCGTTACCCCGTGTTTGCTGTCGTTTGTGGCCAATGAAGTGTCATTGCGAATTAGTGTTTAATCGCGCAGCAAATGCATTGCGAGCCGCCCTGGCTGCCCGCTTCATACAGCCTATCCAGAACATGCTTTAGTGGCGCCCTCTCGAGCCGTCGACACGGAGTGCGGCAGCCGTTACCGCTCGCTGAGCTCACTACCCCTCGTCTAGCTCACGGCCACTCAAGCAACCAAGGAGGTTATGAAGGAAGTTATTTTTTGCTTGTTTTAGTCATTTTATTTTGAGTATAACTTTTAAAATAAAGCGAAATTCGAGAAAAGAAAAGTTTAATTAAGTTACTACGTTCAGTGGGCTCAGGTTCAATGAAAATTAAAAACCAGTAAAAAAGTCCTTGCAGGGCCCCTTTAATGCGGATCCTTCTGCAGACGCGTCCGGTGTCACATATGTACAAATGAAATATGCATCGATCATGATTGAGACGTGTCCTCAGATCCTATTGCCATCACAACTACGGCGAACACCTAGTCCTTTTTAGGATGTCTGAGCAGTGTGACTAGACCTTCAAAGTGTCGCTGAATATCCTAGCATCAATGTTTTCAGTGCCGAAATTATCCGTGTTGATTGTCCTATAAAAATTAGATTCGAGAACGGCGCACTCGCAGAAAAAAAAAATTTTAAACGCCATCGAGAATACATGTAGATTTTTGACGTATAAAAAAATTCCTACATGAGAACCACTCCTGAACAACGAGGTGACGCACTCCTTGCCCTTTTCAAGGAGTTTAAGCCACAAAGGTTTCTATTATTTTTTTTATTTCACTATAATTGATCAGTGCAATCACAATCGCGCGTCTGCAAATTGCTCGATCGTACGCTTATTTCGCTGCACACTTGCATGCGTCCTTCCTTCGCGTTCAGACCACGCGTCACTTTTAAGTTCGATTTCATTTTTAAATATTGTTATATTGAGAGAGTCTCAAGCCATTTTTAATGCGATAGCATTATTAAGCTATAAGTCAAGCTTTTAAAGGGGCCCTGCAAGGACTTTTTTACTGGTTTTTAATTTGCACCGAACCTGAGCGCACTGAACGTAGTAACTTAATGCAACTTTTCTTCTCTCGAATTTCGCTTTATTTAAAAAGTTATAGGCAAATTAAAATGACAAAAACAAGCAAAAAATAACCTCCTTCATGACGTCCTTGGTCACCTGAGAGGCCGGGAACTAGAGGAGGGGTAGTGAGCTCACCAAGCGGTCACGGCTGCCGCACTCCGCGTCGACGGCTCGAGAGGGCGCCACTAAAGCGTGTTCTGGCTAGGCTGTATGAAGCGGGCAGCCAGGGCGGCTCGGAGTGCATTTGCTGCGTGATTAAACACTAATTCAGCATGACACTTCATTGGCCAGAAACGACAGCAAACACGGGGTAAAGATCAGTTAAGAACGGGAGCCAATTCACGCTGCCATACCACCAAACGGCCAAATCGTAAGCCTAACCTGCTCGCGAAGGCCTTCGGAACGCTTGGAACCGGTCGGATCCTAGAGCCCGTATACGACCGCAGCGCCGCCGCCTACATCCTGGGACCTTTCTACGATCCCCGATCGTCGGTGCCTGATCCAACTACATCTTTCTAGTAAGCACCGTCTTTTGCACCGTTTGGTGGCGTGTATATTGACGGGTCATTTCTTGTTTCCGTACTTTCTAAACTGCATTTGTTTCTTTTCTGATCTAAAATAGTGAACAAAAACTACTTTTATAAAAAAATTTAAACGGTTCGTGCCACTTCTATTTTGTATCTCGAGTAAAAAGAAGCTTATAGCGTCTCTCACCAGTAACAAGCCCAGGACCAAAGACGTCACGTTTTGGGCGCTCTCGGCACCGCGGGTAGTTCCCGTAGGTAAGTAAGTAAGTACGTAAGTAATATTTATTTCAGCAATATTGTGCTGAGGGCACCAGACAAAAAGCTTCCATGAGGTAGCTTGTCCAGGTCTGGTGCCCCGGCACTTACATGGCATGGTAAAAACAACAACTACTCTACACTACACTTTGTCTAAATAAAACAAACATGTACATCCTTTTTTGTTAAACAGTGAATATCATTGTGGTCTACAATGATTGCAGTAGATTGCAATAGATTGCAGTGCATAATTTGTACAAAAATGAGGCACATTCCAGACCTCTCTGCGTCTGACAAGGATGAAAGATTCACGTATTGTCAGGTGGGATACATTAGACAAAAAATAAATAAACTCATGGGTCGAAAATAAATAAGCACATAGCAAACGGTACTCGTATACACTTGTAATCCTCATGACATTGAATTTAAGAAATAATGGTGTAAGAGGTTTCCGCGTCGTCCGGTTAAAATATCACGCACTGATATTTAGTTACTCTCTCCGTGCCCGCTGGCTTGTCCGAACCCCAAGAGACGTGGAAACCGCTAAAAAGGTAGATGCTTAAATACAATTGCAGGGCCCCTCTAAGCTAGGTATATTTTGGCCTCCTAATGCGTAGTGCGTATGTATAGTTGACCATTTCAACTCACTGTGCTTGCACCCCATTGCGCCGCGCATATGCGGCACGGCATTACGCACTCCTTCACATTCGCATCCTCTTCGAAGGACATGACGACCCTGATATCGTCCTGGACGTCGTCCTACGGGTCCTCCGAGGAACCGTCTTCCACGTCGTCCCCTAGAAGGTCGTCCTAGACGCCGTTCTTTATGTCATCCTAGAGGTTGTTTTATACTTTGTTTTTAACGTCGTCTTCTAGGACGTCATACTCGACGTCGTCCTTGAGGTCTTTCTAGAGGTCGTGCTTGATGTCGCCGTTGTCGTCTTATGGGTGGTCCTAGACGTCGTCCTAGAGGTCGTCCTTGAAATCACCCTAGAGATTGTGCTAGAGGACGACGTCTTTGACGTCGTCCTGTAGGACGTTATTCTTGACGTCATCCTTGAGGTCTTCCTTCTGGCCGTCCTAAAGGACTTCCTTGATCTGGCATAGAGGTCGTCTTAAAGGTCGTTCTAGATGTCGTCTTTGAGGTCAACTTCTCGGACGTTATTCTTGACGTCATCCTAGACGTCGTCCTTGGCGTCGTACCTAAAGGTCGACATCTAAGGATCTGACGCGACCTGACGTCACGTGATCTATGGACATGACCTATGCACGTCGCTGTACATGAGCACATTGCCGGTGTAAAACCTGTGTCACATAGGCAGTGTGCAGCGATGAATGCTATCGCATTAAGCGATATCACACCTGTGGTTTCTACAAAATTCCCTCTACTATCAATATGCTGCGCCATAATTTTCTTTTTTAGTAGGTAAAAAATGAGACATTTCCATATCTCTGTAACGCGAAATTAGAGCGCAGCTGTTGAGGAGGAGGAGGGAGTGTACGGAGCGCAGGGTACGCCCCTCCTCCTCCGTACCCTCTCCTCCTCTTTCCTGTTCTCCTCCTTCTCCTCCTCCTTACCTCCTCCTCCGTACCTTCGCCTCCTCCTCCTCCAAACCCGCCCTCCTCCCACAGTTTCCCCGCTAAATTTAGCTGAAGAATTTACGACACGTGACCTCAGCAGCAATTCAATTTTTAGCTAAATTTAAGGGGGAACTGAATTGGTGTTGAGGTCACGAGACGTCAATTTTATCACAAACTCTTTCCGAGAAACTAAATTTGTTCATAATTGACGTGACACCAAGTCATATTATATCATTTTCCCCGCTAAATTTAGCGAAGAAATTGAATCGGTGTTGAGGTCACGTGACGTCAATTTTCCCGCTAGATTTAGCGGGGAATCGATATGCTGTTTAGGTCACGTGACGTCAATTTTCCCGCTAAATCTAGCGGAGAAACCTAATTTGTTCATAGGTGACGTGACAACAAGTCACGTGACGTCGTTTTCCCGGTTAAATTTAGCGGGGAAACTAAATTGGTGTTGAGGTCACGTGACGTCAACTTTCCCGTTATATTTAGCAGGGAATTAAATTGCTGTTGAGGTGACGTGACGCCAACTTTCTCGCTAAATCTAGCGGAGAAACTGAATTTGTTCATAGGTGGAGTGACAGCCTGTCTTGTGACATCATTTGCTCCGCTAAATATAGCGGGTAAACTGGAATGGTGTTTAGGTCACGTGACGTCAATTTTCCCGCTAAATATAGCGCGGTTACGCCGACACCGACGTCGCGAAACCCGGAAACGGACGCCTAACAGGGGTTTTGGTGACCTAGTGGGCTTGTGCACACCCGATTGGAGCGCGTGGAGCGAAAGATCGCGCTGCAGAACCCAGGGATCCTGGGCTCAATCCCCACCCCTGGACGTGTCGATCTTGATGAGCATCGTACCAGCGTGCGGTCATGTATCACTACTGCGTGGTGCACGCTAAAAACGTCAGGCTTGCGGTTGTACCGCACAAGCAAAATTGCTCATCTAAAGCTCAGAGACAAGTCGCCCGTTGAAGCACACGAAGTTCAGGCTGTATACACACACCACTTTACTTGAGTCTCATCACGAGTGCTAGCGCAATTCATAGTCACCCAACAATGGGGGTTTCTGCAGCCAATTTTTAGTGACGCAGGAGGTGCTGGCCCTGCCATACTTGACGTCGTTATCGTGCGAGGGGCGCCGGCGATGGGATGACAGGATCACTAGCACTCTTTCCGCGCAATCGGTTTTTACGTACGAACATTGCAGAATTTTGCCGAAAGGAGCACAAACAGCTACAGCTGCCCCCCATCCCCCCCCTCTCCAAAACGGCTAGTTTTGTTGAACCTTGTACGTCATACGTACTACCGGGTTCGACAGAGATGCGAACACTGAAGAGCATGGCCGGGAACCAATGCCGTACCTCCTATGGGGCCCCGGGAAACTGATATAACTCCGGGGTGGAGAGTAGGAGGCTGCGAGGTTGTGCGCACCACTCCGATGTGTTCGAACTTCGCGCAGCACAACCCACGTCCCGACGTTGCGCCTGTGGTGCGCTGGAAGTTATGTCACTGTTCGAATTTACTTCGTACCCGATAGTGCCTTAACTGAGTCTTACGATTTTCTGCAGCGATCAGCGCAGATCGCTGCTATCGTCCAACCAGACAGGGGACCATGCAGGCAATATCTTGTAAGGCATTACTACGACCACACTGCCTTGAAATGCATACAATTTGTTTACGGAGGCTGCGATGGAAATGAAAATAACTACCTCACAAAAGACGAATGCGAAAAAGCCTGCAAATGAGGTGATCAAAGCTCGTATTTTATTAAAACTGAATCGACAAGAGCCCTTGGACCGCGATCACGCTGCTTACACATCGAACCTACTACACTCAAACTGCTTGAGCTGCATTTTTTGTATGGCAGTCTTGTCAAATGAGTGGAATAAAAGCCGTCTATAGACGTGTTACAAGCATGCATATGCATGATTCAATCGTGTTTCGACGATGCGTGAGGCGTTTGCGCAGATTATTTACTCATCGTGTCTGTGAATAAACTCAGCATCTTTTGTTCGTTGTGTGAGCAGCGTGATTGCGGCTGAACAGAGATGTTTAAATTTCTTTCGAAGGTATGGGCTGATACAGGCGCAGACGCGTGTACAGGTTGTCTGATGATGCTGTCTAAAGGCTAGTTCAGACATTTCCGTTTGAGTGTATCCACGTGCGTTACATTCACTGTGTACACTGGCGCCATCTATCGTAGTGTCAAGAGACACTTCCCATGTGTATATATATCTTCAAATTATTTTCAACCTCCTTATGTTCGTTTCTGTTTTTATCTATCGATGCCGACATTTGAGCATTTAAGTACATGAGCTTTTAAGATGTTTAATGTAGTGAACTTACTTTTTGTTACTTAAATTCTCACTCTAATATTTAGAAACCAATATTCAGCTTCCAGATGCGTTGATGCCTAACCGAAAAAAGAGCACTTGCTACTTCGTTTATTCGCATTAAGAAAAACACACAAAAACGGAAGAATTTAAGTATAAATTAACTAGCAAGCAGGAACACCGCGTTTAGAGAATTTGTACAAATCAATACAGGAACCCAGACTAAGCCATGACTACCGGATGTCCCAAACAGCGGCCAGGTTCTTTAAATCGACCGCAAAATTCAGTTTCTCAACCTATCGCGCTACGATTTTGTGCAGCGTTGTCCACAAATAGCGCATTTCTTTTTGTAAAACTTGCAAAAAGCTAATTTACGTGTGAAGAAAGTAAGAAAAAAAGAAAAGATTTAGCTCCTATGGAAATGCAGCGAAGTCACCGGTCTTCAAACAATAGAGCACCCTATTGTTTGAACACCGGTGGCTTCGCTGCCTTTCCATATGAGTTAAGCCTTTTTCTTTTGTTACTTTTTCCTCAGGATGTTCGCTCTTTGTAAATTTAACTTCCCCCCCATCCCCCCCCCCCCCCCGAAAAAAAAAAAAAAAAAAGCACCATTTCTGGACAGCGTTGCACAAAATCGTAGCGCGATAGGGTAAGAAACTGAATTTTGCAGTCGATTTAAAGAGCCAGGCTGCTTTGGGACACCCGGTAAATAATGCTTCTAAGATAATTATTTAACTTGTCAAATTTTAGCGATGTACGCTCTTATTACTTATATGCAAAGCTTGGCCGTTCAATAACATTAGTGAGACAAAGCATTAACCTGGCTTGTTTCTGATATAAGCATATGAATGCATTTAGTGACAACATCTTCTCTTGTAATGTAATGTGGACGGTCTAGCTAAGGTCACAAGCGCGTGTTAATACTTTAGGTAGGTGCTCCGGCTGCACTAGCGTTTGTTTAGGCGATGCGCATTGTAATACAAAGAACTCTCTCCGGTCATCCATGCTACAGCCCCCATAAACTCGATACGGCCTCGGCAAGCTTAAATTGTGCATTATTGCTGTTGAGTAAAATAGCGTGTAAACTGTATTCCTAATGGCACAAGGCAGCCTTGACATTGATAACCCCTTAAAACAATTTGTACTGAGAATACTCAGGGGCTTCCATTGTTTTATTCATTATAATTTTTGAAACTACTTGGAGTGATGATATGTCTGTATTCTTTAGCTACAGGGAATGAAATAAAACTGATAAAATGTAAATAAATTAAATTTGATCTTAATAAACACTGAATTATTTGAGTTTGTTCAAAAGGATAATTATGTTTTCATATTTGCGTGCTGCAAAAGCTATCGTTCCTTTGATAATATATAATATTTTCATTACGAACTATATCTACCTGGTATATATCAAAGTAAAACGATACTTATAATAACCGTTCAGTCCAAGAATAAAGGCGAATATTACAAACCAGAAATGCGCTTTACCGTGAGGTTGAATGCGACAAATGGCTTCACAGCGAACACCCAGTTCTCTGCGTTAATGGACCAAGCTAAAACTGATTTCTAAATCCCTCAATCGCGTATATCTGTCGTGAACTCATTTTACATTCTGTTTTGCTTCTCTCAATTCAACATAGTACGGAAGTCCTCCTGTTGCATTCAATTTTGCTTCTTTAACAAAAGTCAGTGCTATTCACTTCTGTACCTTTAAAGCAATTTTGAGGCATCGTAGGGATATCTAGATGGTACTTACTCAAAAGCGCCATTTATCATTCCCAAAATGAAAAAGTGAATTTGTTCCTCAAATAATGATGTTCGCATTGTAGAAATATCGGAATATGATTCTGCAAAGTGCGAGACTTTTCTGAAGTTATTTTTCCCTTGTGTATTTCGCGTCCTGCGTGAAGAATCTTGAGGATTTTAATATTTATCCGTATCCAAGTTGATTCCGGCATTAGCCGATGACAGAACAGAACATAGCACTACTCAAGATGAGTGAACATAAGAATCGCCCTGCGCCTCTTAAGCCGTCAGGGACCTTAGGAGCAGGAAGCAGGTCATATGCGTTTCAATGAATAATCCGGAGTGCTACTGGTTTCCGGAATTCTTTCCTTATTATCGCCGCCTTTAATACTCAATATAGCGAATATATTTATGGTATAAATCTAGCGGCTTCTTATACCTTTAATATACGGGTCAGAATTGAAGTAGACGAGATTAGGCTCTAGTCAAGCACTAAACCTCTAAGGTCGTCAGAAGCATAATATTTCGAAATGATTTATCCTTTGAATTTGTGCTCATGCCAATAAGCGGACTTGATTCAGCTACTTCTGCTATGCCACGTTAAATCGCGGTACTCGTGAATTGCACAGCGTCTCTTAAAACACGCACAGGAGAAGAATTCCGCTGCATAAGACTCTGGTGTGCAACGACGCGAGTTATTTCCACTCGAGTAATCTTTTATATGTTAGGATTTTGATGAGTATTCATTTACCTTGCAGGAAAACAAGGCAAAGCCGCCTGATTCTGGAGACGATGTCCGTCTGTCTTGGCGGCTGCAAATCACGTGAGACAGGGCACTAAGGCAAAATAAAGTCTTGCATTAAAAAAAAAGAGGTGTTGACGTCTTTCTGTTTTTCGTTGTTATTTTAGGCATGAGAATAAAGCCCCGAGTTATTTCAATTTCTGTTGTTCGAGGCTCTTGGAAACTCCTCTGCAAACGTTTGCTATTTTCACAGAAAAAAGAACGGCGGGTGATTGACCTGATATTTAGAAAACCAATCTATTATTTGGGCCCACAACTCAATGTCAAACTTAAGCTCGAACCACAGTTGTTTCGAGCTTGAGACGTCGTTGAGCTTGAGGCTCTGGAAGTACTAAGAGCTTGAGACGTCGTCCTGTCATTTTCTGTTTCTTCGACATATGTGTTCATTTCTGCCCCAGTCTCAGGTTTGCTGAACATGGTTAACATTCACCAGCTCGCCTGCACACTTACTATATTACATCGAACCAGAACCCCAATAACAAAGTTTGCATATACTAGAAACATAGCACGAAGTGCCTGTCATTATGAAAGCATTGATTTAATCGAATTGTCAAAGAGAGGCAGCACGGACCAAGATGAGGGTGATATGGACTTGAATGCCAGATTGAAACGCACCCTCGACGAGCCTGTCATACTCGAGTGGGCGTTTCAGGTGTAGACGCTGACCGCATTTCCTACCTGAAAGAAGCGTTGGAAGTTAAGCGTTACATTTTTGGGTAACGCATCAACGTACTTGTTAGATTCCTATTGGCTAACAATTTTTTTATCGATTGTGCGGTATCGCCTATTAAGGTAGGTTAGTTGTTACTCGTTACTTTTGAGTCATGTGATTTTTGTATTTCGTTGTAAAGGAAATTAATCCGCATTCTGTAAAGTCATATCATAAAGACAAAGATCCACTCGGCGGTAAGAGACATCCGTTTTGAACACAACAATCTGTTGGCGATGGAAGGTTTTAAAACTCCGTCCCAGCTAATTCTACGCCTAAGTCTTCTTGGGAATATAAGACTCCGGTGGTCGGTTCGCAAACCGAGTCTCTCGGCGCATTTTTAACTCGGCGCGTTTTCTTCTGACCATACTTTTCCCCACTGATGCCCTTCTTATTAGACAAACGACTGGGTCGACTCGTCTGTTTGGTTAAAAATTAAAGTTTATTGCTTAGGCCTATGTTCGCACATAGAGGTCACTGTATCATTCGCAGAGTACAAAGCTTCACCAATCAGAATATAAAATCAAAATATATATTTGAGAAATTATCTAAAAAAAAGAACACTACGAAATCACACTGTAAAGCTTTTATTGTTGTTTAAGTTCGTTTCTGCGGCTTACTGATCTTAAATAATACTGAAATAGTAAGGCAGAAGTAACGTTCTTTTTAGTAACGGTAACGTCGTTACCTTTCCAGGACTGTAACAAATCTCAGTAACTCATTAATTTTAACGCAGAACTGTTAATTTTCTGGCACCTAACCATCTCCAGTCGCCAACCAGGTTCGGAAGTAGACAGTGGTGTAGCCACTACGGCCCGTATGAGCGGGTACCGCATTGAGGCAATCGACTGATTTCAATCGCACCTTTGTTGCCACGGCAGCGGGGTATTGAATATCAAACACAAGAAAACAATACACAATATGTCCATCTCTCGGCGGCAATTTATGCACGGTCACAGAATTCCCTTTCCTTTAATTCAAAAAGGAACATATTTATATACAACAGCAGAAAAATTGGAGTACTTTCAATAAATCAAAGCACGCAT
>JAZHYW010035653.1:0-90399 GCA_037355805.1 Ixodes ricinus
TCGGGTCACTGCGGCGTAGGTCAGGGTGGGCTCCTCGGGTGCAGCTACGCTGGCAAGGAGCCTCCGGTTGAATTGCCCGCTGGACCTCCTCGCGGACAACTTCGGCTATTGACACCGAAGCAGGCTGGTGGGTAGCAGGCAGGAGCTTCTTGATTTCCTCACGGACGACGTCCCGGATGATCTCGCGTATGTCCGGGGTGTTGCTGCTGTACGGCGAGAGGGCAGCGAAGCCAGGAAGTCTCTGATAGTGGGAGGCGCGTGCTTGTAGGGCACGTTCGATGTTAGTGGCCTCGGTGATGAAGTCTTGGACGGTGATAGGCGGGTTCCGCACAAGGCCTCCGAAGATGGTTTCTTTCACTCCTCGCATCAGGAACCGCAGCTTCTTCTCTTCAGGAGCGTTTGGGTCGGCGCGGTTCATGAGATGGAGAACGTCCTCGACGAAACTTGTGACGCTCTCGTTCGGCCCTTGGCTTCTTGCTTGAAGAAGTTCTTCGGCCCGCTGACGTCGCTGCTGGCTGGCAAAAGTGCGTCGAAGCTCCGCCTGGAAGTCTTGCCATGACGAAATTGACGTTTCGTGGTTCTCGAACCAGGTGCGTGCAGTGCCTTCCAGAGCGAAGTAGACATTTTGCAGGTTCTGCTCAGGACCCCATCCGTTGAACCGTGCGACGCGTTCGTACTGGCCCAACCAGTCGTCCACATCTTCATGAGGATTGCCACTGAAATTCCGCGGCGTCCTTGGTGGGGCCTGCACGTAGACAATGGACGTCGTTGGCGTTCCGTCTGGCTGCGACGTGGTGGTCATCGTCGGCTTCGGCAGCTTCTTCGTCCTGTCCGGCAGTGGTGCAAGTTCCGGGGGTAGGCCGAGGTTGCGGCGACTGAACCGGATCTCGGTAGTGCCTTCGTTGGTTCTTCGCGGGCTTGGCGTTGGACTTGCACTGCGGGCCCTCGGAGGGTACGCTGCAGGGGCATGCGCTACCCGCACCTCCACCAAAATGTCACGAATGACAAGTGATGAGACGGCGAATGACTGAGTAAACTGAACGTTTAATGGGGGCGAACTTGTGCCCAAAAATAAAGGGAAAAAAAGATAACAACAGAGCGTCGCGGGCGTCGAAAGCGGCGAAGCAGCAGGATCGAACGCTGAGGCGAAACTGACTCGGCGTGCCAGTCGGAGCCCCTTATGTACAGGTGCAACGGAAAAAAGTAGCACAAGTGACCGATGAACGGAGCGACAAAATAGCGACACGCGGCGCTATTGTTCCCGAGCGCGCCGATAGCGAGGGTGCCAGTCACGTTGCATATCTCATCGTGGGGTGGCCGGCAGAAAATTGAGGGATAAGATAGTTTTTAAAACGCGGGCTTTAGGATGGGCTGCTTCCTGCCGGCCACCCCGCGTTGAGACATGGAACGTGACTGGCACTCTCGCTATCGGCGCGCTCGGGAACAATAGCGCCGCGTCTCGCGATTTGGCCGCTCCGGTCGACGGTCACTTGTGCTACTCTTTTTACGTTGCAGCTGTACATGCGTGGGCTTCTGGAATAATCGGCCCAGAAGGTTCGGCGTGTAGAACTTTCTGATCTCGAACAAGCAACACGGTTCTCGAATTTACCAGAACATTACATTAGATCTCAACAAAAAGGCGCCCCCGCGGCCAGGAATCGAACCCTGGCTTTTCGCGTGGGAGGCAGGCGCTCTAACCGTTAGGCCACGCGGGCGCTGCCTACTTGGCAAGCTGCGCGCGCGGCAATATGAATGAAACGTTTTACCACCAATTCTCCAGGTGAACGCCAAAAGAATAAAGCAGTGGTAGATCTGTTAAAATGTCTCGAACATTCTTGTAAACAAGCTTGCCTTTTACAAAATGTAATAATCTACAGACGAAGGTCCTCGCTAAATCTCCGAATTTCGTGTCTGTGTAGCATTTATGCTTCCTAGCTCTGGTGACATAAGCATGCCCAACAAGCTTGCAAAGACGGTGTGACCGGAAGTTGCTTGGGACGCAAGCGATGTCGTAGCCGCTCCTTGTCGGACGACGAACGCTCTTTCGCTTCACGTAACGGGGTGTCGGCGTACGGCTCGAAAGCGAGACGCCGAGTGCGCTGTAAGAGGCGACGCTGGAGCTCAGGGAGATCGACCATCTTACACTTATCTGAGCAAAAATATTAGTCGTCAGATGTCATTCAGGCCGTGTTACAAAATGTACTCGATCTTTCTCCAGGGTAAACGTTTTGTACCTTGGCGTTCTAAAACCAACCCGCGTACAGCGTCTTTCAATCTGTGCTGTCGCGTGACACGAGCTGCCGGAGTAACTCTCACGTCATTATGACGTCCGGCGTCAACGGACGTCATTATGGCGCCGCTGTTGGAGTGATGTCTGACACTGGCTGCGCCCATTGAGTCCGGCCTACGTCGCCATCTTGCGCATACAACAAAAATTCGCAATTGCATGGTTACTTATCGTGACGTGTCTGTAGAGCTGAGAGGTAAACTCCCCGAAATACTGAACTTATTTTTTACTGAATTAAGTGAAACCGGTTGATCATAAGAATGAACGTGGGGCGTGTAATAAAGGACAAGGATCCCAACTAGACATAAAGCTCAGAATTTCGAAAAAAATCTTTCACGAGCCCTTTAACGAGTGTGACTGTCCAGACTTTGAAATATGTTTCGATGTAACAATGTTATGCACTAATATCTAAGGCGTATCAGTTGCGTAGTAAAGGTGTACGATACCTATGATTTTTAGAGTTGTTATTTTTTTGGTGGGTTTACCAGATAAAGGCCATGAGCTGTTTGTGGACACGTCAAAATAAAGATGATGATTATTATTAGATTATTATTAATATTATAAATACTTGCCATGGTTTTCGCTATTATAAGCGGTTTAGAAACAAGAATAATTTGGAGTAAGTACTGGCGGTTTCATCTATAGATGTATGATAGCATTGTTCCTTCAATTAAAGTGTTTTATGCCTGTGCTTATTTTACCGAGTCACTTCCATGTGGTATCTCATCGGAAGTTCTTTTTTTTCTGTGAAATCATTGAAAAAGTTTTAAACAGGTGCAACGCAGTTAAATTAAATTATATACTTCGTGCATTGGAGGCAAACATATTTCTTAGTATATTCAGTGCTTTCAATAAAATATAATCCTGAAATGCGCGTTATAAACATTCGCCCCATTTTCTCTCAGATCATGTTTTATTGAATGGTTCGCAGAAAACTGAGTGCTAACAAGTTCACAATCGTTTTGCTCTTCCCATTTGTTCATTATTCAATGCTACAAAACTACATGCTTTAACAACTCAGTGGAAATTCACTTACCCAGATGTTGCACACAGCTTCTATTTGCTCAAAAAAAATGAAAGCCGTTTACAACTCCCTGTAACGCCGAATTGGAGCGCAGCTCTTGAGGAGGAGGAGGGAAGGGTAATCGGGGGAGGGTATACCCCTCCTGCTCCTCCTCCCCTCATTCTTCAATCTCCTCCGGGAGGGTCACGTGACCTGGGGGGGTCACGTGATCTGGAGGGGTCACGTGACCCCCTCCCCCTCCTCCCCCAGGTCACGTGACCCCCCCCCCTCCTCCTCCCCCGAGGTCACGTGACCCCCCTCCCCTCCCCCCGAAGTCACGTGACCCCGGGGGGGGGGGGAGCTCGCGTGGTGCATTATGGGATATTTCCCATAATGCACCGCGCTGCTCGCCGACGGCGACGGCGACGCCGCTCAAGCCGGAAACGGGCGCCTAAGAGCTGCGCTCTAAAATGCGTCCAAGACAGAAAAGAATTCAAGCCCGTCTCTGTAAATATTTGAGCGTGTCACGGCCTACGGGACAACGTTGTTTGTTTTATCGCTCGACGGCGCGGCACGAACAAATGGATTCGTCGCAGCCGCAAACCATTCGCAGCCAGTTTCGGGGACGGAGGACTCCGATGCTAAAATATTCACTACCGGCATTCTTCCGAAACAAATGCACCGGGATCCCTAGTAGCGTGCGCCATTGAGTAAAAGAAAAATTTCAAATGTAGGATCGGCACGATCTATTCTCATGATGCAACCCAATGTACCCCAATTCTGGACATACTGTTTTCTACATAAACAGAAAAAAAAAACGCTAAATGCTGGAAAGATGAACAAGAGACGTGGAAAATGCTTTTAGGGTAAAGGTATCGCTGAAAAATGAATACCGAGGAATTGACGGGAAAATCGCGGAACTCGATGGACGCATTCCGTATAACATTGCGGCCCACTCTTTCGCTCGAGCGTAAAGATTTACTCGTCAGATTTAGCTTTAGAGCGTCGTTACTCCGTATAACGTGTCAATACCTTGATTATTGGCCAAAACGCGATATCACGTCATCAGGTGCCGACCGATGTGCGTGATATTTATTGCAGCCATTTCGTGCAGTTGTCAAGTTGCAGGATACTTACGGTGCGCCTGCAGTGCATTTTTTTCTACACGCAGTATAATTAGGCATGCACTTGAATCGAATGCCCACCGATGCACTTCCCCAATTCACGAGCTTAACTTGGCTGCCCGCATCGTCACTGTGGGACCCCGCGATGACAACGACTACAACCAATGCGGAACGCAAGTTCGTCTGCTTCTTTTGCAGGGGTTGCGGTGCCGTCAGAAAGACGCCGAGCTCTGATTGGCTTGGATTGAAGGATGGTGGGTAGACCTCAAATCAAGCTGTCCTGAGGTCTACCCACTATCCTTCACTAGAGCCAATCAGAGCTCGGAGTTCTGCCGTCACCACAACCGCTGAAAACGAAGCAGACGAACTTCCGTTCCGCATACCACCTAGAAAACAAGACCCGCGCATAACGTCATCGTTGGGGAGTCCTCGATCGCCCCCGAGCGGCAGACGCGTACGTCCTGGCGTCACCGCGTGCTAGGCGTCGCGTTCCTTGTGAGACGCTGCAATACATATACAGTCACTGACAGAGTGAGAATGGCAGATCATGTCTTTCGAACGCTTGGCCTCCGGCTCGCATCTCATGAGCGTTACGAAACCGACTGGAGCCAAAAGCGCCACCCACACAGGCGATGTAAATCTTGCGTTCTGGTTTCAACAGGCTGTTTTGATTTTCGAGCAAAAATATGACATGGTGAACTGTTGTCTGTTTCATGAGCCATGAGATCACTAGTCTCGCACCTACGGCTTTGTGTCGATGCTTGCCTGTGGCCTTGAATAATCTGTAACTGGACAAGTTTCACTTCTGAGCCACAGCTGCAAATGCAACTACGAGCGAGGATGTAACAACAAATGCGACCGTCAATACACACCATTACGCGATAATGAACTAATTCTCGGGGCATCATGAAATAAACAAAATATGCGCAAATAATGTTCGCTGCGTACCAGATCACAGAATGTGCATCGCCTGCGTCGACAGCTTATACCTAACAGACAGGTGAGATTCTCATGACTCCAAGCTTGGATGCGAGGGTTTCATTTCTTTTTTCAATGCAACCACCGGCCTTGCGTTGCCCTTCCGTCACCTCTTGTTGGTCATCGGGCATCTTGTGGCTCCGTCATATCCCTTTGATACATAGGAACAAGTAAAGGAGCATTTAGTTTGTGAGTGACAAAAGAAAGAATGGCCAATGCTCTGCGGTGGTTCCCGAACCCAGATTGCAGATTACAGATATGCAAGGTTGCACAACAGATGAAAGGAAACAAAATATGAGCCTTTTTGGTGGGCCCTCTCTGGCCAACCTAAAAGTTATGTACCACCAGCTCCTTGTAGATGATGTGAAGGAAGGAGGCCTCGAAGGAAAACGACATTATTTTAACTAAAACCATGTTGCACATGCTTATACATTGAAACAATGGAGCATAGAACACCTTTTGTAACTTAGAGTTTAAAAACTTTCATCCTTTCCACTCTGGTGAAGAAGGAAGACCAGCGGAGCTGTACAATGGAAAGTAATGGCCGGCCGCAAGTCGGCAAGGCAGAGTGGAAAGGCTGCCGCCATCTGTGAGCGACGGCGGCAATTAGATACGTGGCTTGCCGCCGTCGCTCATAGATGGCGGTAGGTGTCCAGAGTTCGGTGTCTTCATTTCTTTGCGGGGGACACGATCCTGGGGAAACCAGCCCTTAACAGCTCCGCTGTAATAATTACTGGACAAAACGTCCTTCTGAAATTGTTGGCAGGCACGTTTATGTGTAAGCTCGGGTCATTTTTGGACACACTCTTAAAAAATGATAGAAACGTTCAAAACAAGCTCAGACGTCAAATTTCCTTCCTTTAGTCTAACTGCCTCAACCCATGCCGGTCAGTTAACAAAGCAGCTGGGCCAAATCTTAAAGGTACCATGAAACAATATGAGGTATGTATGTTACACACGTTACACAGTCATAGTGCTATAGGCGTAACACAAGTACACTTGCGCACGACGGCAGAGTCAAAAACCTCCTTCTCGTGGTGCCAAAAATAAAACCGGAGTCTTTCTTTCAGTCTCTCATTTGTAGCATGCTTGAGTAGCCGTGGAGATCAAAATATTGACATAGTCACATGCATCACCATAGTCGTGACAACAGCCGAATGTGGTTCATAAAGAGCATAAAAACAAATTTAAACGAATGAGGTTCCGTGAACTGAGGATAATGTTTTTTTTTCAAGGAATGTGATATTTTAGCATCGCTAATGAGCTTTTAAAAAATATAATTGGTTGTGTGTGTGTTTATACAGCCTTGAAGTTAGTCTGCCATCAACGAGCGACTTGTTTCTTAGCTGTTGATGAGCAATTTAGCCAGTGCAGTACAACTGCTAGCCTGGGGTCTTTAACGTCACCGCAGTAGTGATCACGACCGCACGCCGGAACGATGCTTATCCAGATTGAAACCGACAGGGGCAACACCACCTACAAAAGCAGAAGGCCTCCGCACCGTTCATCACAGTCAGATCGATCGAGGCCTGAGATTGGGCACGAGTGCTGCGTCAGTGTCCAGCCGGGGTTCGTGTTCAATGAGCGCGTCGAGGGTCGGGCTCGGGCCCAATAGCCGAGTAAGCGCGATTTGACTATGATGACGTTTCATGAACGTTGAGGAGGAGATGCGGAGTGCGGAGGCTTTGATTATTCTAGGTGGTGTTGGCAGGGGGGGGATGAAGCCCAGGATTCTGGGTTCTGCAGTGCGAGCTTTCGCTCCATGTGCTCCGAGCTGGTGTGCGCTAGACCACTCGGTCACCAATCCCCCCCGATAATGAGCTTCTTAACCAGTGGCGTGTGTTTGAGCGTCTTTATGAGTTGTATAGTATTCATAAATTATGGTGCGTGTTTGAAAGACATCTCACGAATATATATGTTCCAAGTAATTCTGAAAATGCTAAGAAAATGAAAGAAGCCATGGGTGACCTCCAGTATTCTTAGAATAAGTAAAAAACTAAGACGATCAGTTGTGCAATATAAGAAATCAAAAAGAAAAAAATTAGTTAAAAAGGTTATCTGGCGCAACACGTGAATACAAATTGAATATAAAAAGCGCGAAAGAAGAATACTTAAAAAGGCTTAATGAAAGAATGAAAACCAACTCCAAATGTTTTTGGCAATATATGAAGGCAACCGGGTCAGGTTATATAGAAATAAATGAGAATGTACGTGATAATCATGGTAATCAGGTTGTTTCAGGTAATTTCGTATAATTTTAAAACGTTGGGCTGTACTTCTTGAGGACTTTGGTTGGCGTTCATTCATTTTAACTACATATAGCTTTACCCAAACAGACAAATATTTGTCAAATATGTTTACGTTCCAGTCTTTACGCAATGACTTTGGACAGGAGATAACACGTCTGGCGAAACGGTATCTCAACATCACTCAGATCATTTCTACTTACAAGACTCACCTTAAGTTTACGAGGGTCTGCCGGGACATGCACGTGGTTCCACGAAGCCTCCGTCTCAAGCGCCTAGTCAACATGCAAGAGGGACACAGGGTCCTAGCGCAGACGGAGTATCATTTGGTAAGTGCCTGCATTCACGAATGTCAGACTACCCTCAGGAAAAAGGAACTTGACTTGTTCTTCGCAAGTCGGCAGCTCGAACACCACGTCCAAAACGTGTTCCTGTCTTTGAAGTATTTCGACGTGAACGTCGCCTCTACTATAATAGAGAAACGACGGCCATCTCAGGAAGGGAAACTTTTGTGTCTGAGAGGAATGTAAGCACGATCAAGCACAGACACCGCCAGTTTCTTGCAGAACCTCTCCTCTAAGCAGCTCTATTCGTGCGAGACTGGGGTCTTGTCAACAGGACACATTTTTAATATGACCACTTTGCACCAACCTCTGCCAAGAATGGTTGCGGCTGTGGAAGAGGGCATCACCCGTCTCAATCCTAGCGTTCGGGAAGGAGTGTGACGTAAAGCGGTCGGCATCGTTTCAAAACTCCCGCAGCGTCAGCGACACAAGCTAACAAAGAGGAGACTATAGCGCTTCGTAAACTCCGCGAGAACACGAAGATCGTGATCCTCCCGGCGGACAAAGGAAATCGACCGTCGTCCTGGACCGGGAGGTGTACGAGCTCAAGGTACGGGACCCTATTGACAGTCCTGCTTACGAAAAACTCAGAAAAGACTCTACGCCACAAGTTTAGAGGAACTTCAACAAGATGTTGGCAGAGATTTTCAAGACATACCCGGAATCAAAGGGTCTTTACCTGCGGCTCATCTACAGAAATGGCGCTGCTCCAAGCTTCTACGAACTCCCCAAGATCCACAGGCTTAACGTCCCCCTCAGACGTATCGTAGACTTCACGACCTCGCCTCTTCGGGCACTTTCGAGCTACTACACCGTACACTGGCACCCCTTGTTGGAAACACGTCGACTCATGTGCATAACGCCAATCAATTTGTTGTGCGCGCCACGCAAGTAACACTCAGCGAGGGTGACAGCATTGTGTCTTTTGACGGGGCATTACTTTTCACGAGCGTCCCGGTTCCCTTGACAATCACAGCAGCCAATAGAAGCCCTCGAGAAAGACGACAACCTAGGCACAAGGACCAACTTCAGTGTAGACGAGCTATGCCGCCTGCTCGAGTTTTGCCTCAGCAGCACATATTTTGGCTTCAAAGGTGAGCTTTTCAGACAGGTCAGCAGAACGGTGATATAGGTGCTATTATGTCGGTCACCGCGGCAAACCTAACAATGGAAATAATAAAACAGCGAGCGCCACGTTCTTTCGCCTGCAGACCGAAAGTGTTTATGCGCTACGTGAATTACTGTTTCTGCATTTTAAAGAAAGCTGATGTCAACTATTTTCTTACACATCTCAGCTCCACCGAGCCGGCCATACAGTTCACTGTAGAGTACGAGAGAGATAACACCTTGCCGTTTCTCAGCGTGCTGGTGGCAAGGCAGGGGGTAAAGACTAAAGTTCATCGTGTACCGGAAACCTACTTACATCGGACGCTACCTTCATTTTGGCTCGGACCAACCAACGAGTCACAAGGCGTCGGCGGCTTCAACACTGCTATGCATGGCAATAACTATCTGCTCGCCAGAGGCCGATCAAAGAAAGAAGCAGACCATCGTTGCTGACCTTCAAAAAACAAACGGCTATACCAGCAGTTTTGTTGAGCGCGTCGCCCGTCATCAAGGTCGCGCCCACCAAAGGAGAAGGCATCGAATGAGACGCTACCTTGCCCCGTTGAACGCATCAGTGTCCCCTACGTAAAGGGGACCAACGAAGCGCTGGCGCGTGTGATGAGGAAGGACGGCATTCAAGTTGCCCAGAAACCAGTGTCCACACTGAGCCCGATTACTTCCACGACCAAAGACCCAGCTACCAGATTTCATGAGCAAAGTGCCCTGCCTCCTTTAATCTCCTCATCTCCCTTCCCCAAAACAAGTTGCAAACCGAGACAAAATACCCCAGGTTAACTTCATTTTTTTCCTTCCTGCCCTTTATTCCTTCCTTCCCTACATCGGCTGAAACGAATATATTTCCAGAGGGACTCCGTCAGCATAAGAACGACGTGCGAAAATTTGATCGTAAGCGCAGCACCGTCGCCGAACACTGCGAAGACCTCGACCATCGAATCGACTTTTCGGAACACGCGTGTGCTTGGCGTAGAGCCACATATCCGGAAAGGGCTTTTCCTAGAGTCTTGGCACATTCAACATAGACCAGTGAACATGAACAGGTGTCTGGGTGCCTTGCAGGCCCAGAGATTACGTCACCTCACAAGCAAAGCTGTCAAATGAACACACCCGGAAACGAAGGGGTCTAGTTCTCCGTTGTCCCCTAAAGCTATGTTTGTGGGAAATTTCCCAAGATTCGGCAACACTGAACTCTAGATGGGCAAAAAGAGAACCAGAAAAAAGCTGCCGCGTCCCCGTGCTATTTAGTCAACCCTGACAAAAAAGCGGAATGCGTTTCGAAACGTTGGGCTGTACTTTTTGATGGCTTTGGTTGGCGTTCATTCCTTTTAACTAAATACTGAGAATGCAACATGCATAAATAACTACTGCACTTCATTTTTTTCTGCCGAATTCCTCTCGCAGTTTTTTAACGTACGTAAGTAGTGTTCCGCTAATGAAGCCTGTTGAGTTTAATGTAAGTTCAAATGACCTTTCACCCCGCATACTGAAACAATGTGCACGACCGATTTCGCTTCATCTTTATTTAATTTACGACAGGTCACTATCAAAGTAACGACTGCCAGATGACCGGAAGGTCGCCCACGTTGTCCCTGTTCACAAAGGAGGTTCAGAAAAAGATGCAGCATATTAAAGGCCTATTTCACTAACATTAATTTTATGCAAAATCATATAACATATTTTATATATGATAATAATTGGACATATAAAACACAAATGTTTTTTTATATAAAAGAACATGATGGGTTTTGGAAAAGATTGTCTTTAACAACGTAAGTCGTCCAATTTTATCGCGCGTTGGTATCAGAAGTTGTGAGAAAGGGCAAACGGATTAATTTTTGTTTTAGATTTTCGTAAGGCGTTCGACACGGTCTCGCACCCATTACTTTTAAACTCGAAATGTGAAACATAGATTCGACTGCCCTCAATTGGATTGAAAATTATATTTTCCATCGCAGACTGTGTAATTTTGGACTGCAAAGGTTCGGATTATGTTGACATATGCGTCGGGGGTTCCGTAGGTGTCTTTCCTGCGAATGCTGTTTGTTCTGTTTAATCTTCATTAATGACATGTCAGTGGGTATTTATTCCCGTATGAGGTAGTTCTCTGATTGCTGCGTTATGAATAAAAAATTAAGAGTGCGAATAATGTCGCTGAGTTACCAAAGGACTTAGACCGTATTCATACTTCGTGTTCTGAGTGGAAAATGAATTCGAATTTCTCAAAAATGTGTACAACTATGTTTTACAACAAAAAAATGAAAATCAGTATTATTTATATACCAATCAAGTAATATAAACCAACTTACGTGCAAGTATCTAGGTGTTATTTCATCCACTGATTTTTCACGGAATGCTAACTCAGATGATGCATTGCTAAAGCCGGTAAGGCTCTGAACTTTGTTCAAATAAATCTAAAGTGCTCAGAAACTGCAATAATAAATACCGCATATTTCACATGTGTCACGCTTATCTTTAAACATGCATGTGCCGTTTGAGACCCCGCACAAAGAACACTGATTGATAAACAGAAAAAAACAACAGAATAGAGTTTTTCGGTTTGTCTTGGGGTGAGTACGTGCGGAAGGATAGTGTCAATAAAATTTTAAATTAATTAAATTGGAAATTACTGTCTTCTCGAGGAACAAAATTGCGATTAGAAATCTCCTTTTCAAAATGGATTGACAAAACAGGAATACATAGCGCAATTTATCTGAAAAAATATAAAGTTTCTCATTGAAATAATTATGTCGTTAAATTATGAGAATTCCACGGCAGGACAAACATTTATGCGAATTCGTTGTTGTTTTTGTTGTTTTTGTCTTTTTTGTTAAAATCACAGTGGATTGGAACGGGCTGTCTGAAAGCAATTGTGCTCTGCTAATAAATACTTGTTTTGTTTTGTTTTCAAAACTGTAACCTCCCTGCTGTAACGCCTTTGGACAAACATTGGATAAAGTGATATGCACCCAACTTAACCTGTCTGTTCATTGATGCTCGTATAGTGCGCGTAGAAAATACACCCATGCACATACATACACAAAAATTACACACACGCGCACGCGGCGCGAGTGCACAGGCGAACGTTTAGAAAGGCACACACACACACAAATATATTCTTTTGTGATTCCATATCTTTTAAAACAAAAGAAAGAGGCTTTAGACGAAACAAATATAAAAATCCAGAGTTTCTTAGCATCATCGATTATTTTGCCGGGATTTCATCACCGATCGCTGAATGCTCGAATTATCGACTACGCGAACCGACTTTATGAGCCGTGATTGCTCTCGACCTTCAAAGCCGAGCGACGCGCGCTCCTGCCAAAACTGGGGCTGAATTATGCCCAGTAGTGTCGAATAGCCACGGCAAACACCGAACAGCCGCTGAAATATCCTGCCTGCGCACTGTGGCTGCTCATGGCTTAACTTTCCTGGGTTATCGTAACTCTAAAGGCCTTCGATGTTGCGCTCGCACTGGCGTTTAGAATACCATTCCCGACTGTACAGGAGCGTATCTGAGAGGTGTCTCGCGGACTTAGTCGACGGCCCCAATCAAGAATATTATTAGGGATGAGAACAAAGTGACGCTTGCGGTCATGGTCGAATCGGTAAGTCGTATATAGGTATGGACCTTTCAGCACTATTCAAGCAAAACTTATACCCAAGCCTGAAGCTTTGAGGTTCATTAGCTGCACAAGTTTCTCTCTTTTTTGTGACATGGGTTGTTTTGTTTTTGTTATGACCATAGCATTTTTATTCAATATGCCTGACTGCTATATTGCTGTCTCCAACTACAATATTTTCAAAATGGCGAAGCAATTTTTTTAGGCTATTGAGAAATTTATGTTTGCAAGCACCAAATTGATTATTAATATGTATGATGAAATAAATTCTCCTTTTTTACCTCAATGCAGCGAAAACGCCCCTGTTAAATGACATCGGAACTTTCTCCAGTTTGATTTCAACATTTCCGTAACCTGATAATCATCTCAAAGGTTTTACATCAAAGTACGAATATACAACAAAAGCGGTGCAAGATTGTATCTTTGAACTCAGAACAAACAAAAACTGAAACTAACTTAACGCACAATATGGCTGATTCTCGGAAAACATTTTAATTACTCAAGTAGAGCCTGCGCCCAGTGGAAGGAGATCTCGTTTCCAGAAACAGTTCAAGCCAGAAGGCGAAAAGGAAAGTTTCTTCGAGAAGACTGACTGCTCTAGAGCAAATCACAAAGTGGCCTTCAAGATTTGGGCGGTACTCATTTTTCTACTTATGCACAGTTCCTCGGCGGTAATGAGGTACCTTGCCGTTTCCCCTGCTCAATCTCGCGCAACGTTCTCATTTTCCTAATTAGGGAGCCGATATATCCAGCGTGACAGTCGGTGCCGAACAAAAGCAAACCTAAAGCTGTGGATTTCCTTTTATGTATATATATCACTTATCCTTGATTTCTCAACATTTTCTATTTAAAACTATCCGAGTGCCAACCAATTAGCGTCAAATTAGAAATTGGTTGATAAGGCCTTACTTTTGTTCTCTCTCGTATTTTTCTGAAGAGAGATTTTCTCTTTAGTACATTTAACATCTCAGAATTAGCAGCCAAGGTTCGGCTCACTCTGAATTCAAGAAGAAGGCATTTCGCAATTACATTTAGCGTGAATAAGTCATAGCTTCCCACGGCGACGTCACTTTTATTTATGCTATCTAAAAACAAAACAAATTTTTCGAGCACTTTGCTTGGTAATTGCTGTTGTCGGAATTTTCGTAACAAGGTATGTCGTTGTCGTGAAGACATTATTAAGCGACTTAAAGTAAACTTTACGAAACAAAAAATGACTCCCAGGTTTATGCGCTTTGTAATGTCGGTATCACCATTATTTCCATGTTTTGTTTAAAAAATTCTCGACGTGATGTCAAAGTACGCTTTGGTCTCGCTTTGTGAATATTTTAATTTTAACCGCACTAATGATGGAAGGCTCTTTGTAAAAAAACTGTTTACATTTTCAAAGAAACACAATCAGAAACAAAAAGAGGGCTGCTGTTTGCAACGCGAATTAATGTCATAGATACCTCGCTACATTTTCATTGTGTGCGTTGTGCAGTAGCATTCGTGCGCTTCTAATATGGTAATCCTATTTTGTAGTAGAAGTTCACCAAAGTTACTGTTGAATATACTTAAGTCTGTTCAACAGTAACTCCGATGCATTAGATACACCTTTACAAACCTTTTTTCAGACTCAGGGGAACAAATTGTCCTGTGTACATCATGATTTCAGTAGTTGGTAAAGTAATCGGCAATCAAATAACGACAAAAGATCTTTTTTTCTCACACATCTATACACTCTTTTTAAACGCTAAAAACAAGGAAGGTCATCGATATGCAAACAATATTTTTGTTCACCTACGCCTAGGGCGTTTGGATTAATTTAATTTACCAGTAGGTGCCCATAGACGGATGAAATACACCATTTTCGAAAACGTCCTTCGAAGAACACATATGGGAGTAAGTGACAAGCCGGAAGATCATCCGGTAGCAAAAGGCTGATTTCTCTTTGTGGGCCAGAAAAAACTCGGTGTGTTGCGATAATCGGACAGGCAAAAGGGGAAACGAGACAATGATGAGCGGCGCCGCCACACAGCGACAAACATTTGTAAACGTGTGACGCATTATCAACCGGCTCTGATTAGTCAGTATGTTTCTATACAGGGTGTTTCTGGAAACGCGGGCAAAATCGCTCCTACAAAAACTACGTATCGCACAGAAAAAAAGGTTGATGCCGTTGTGGATTGTGTTAAAGGGCCCGTTAAGGAAAGTTAATAGCGTTCAATATATTTGGGTAATTAATTAATTTTGAGTAAATAAATTCTTCATTAGTAATGAATTATAAGGATGATTTTACTTAGAATCTTGCTGGGCGTCATCGGAAACTACCAAACACACCACGCCACTATGATATAAGGGGCACAGCGCATTTTATGGTGTTCCGAAAAACAAAAGTTCAATATGAACACGTTTCTGGGTTTCGGTTTCTTATCGGGGCGCATTTCCGCGCAGGCCATTGCGGTCCCTTGGTCTAAAACGTGCAACGTGCGTGCGCATCCACGCATCGCACGTAGCAAGCCTTTTGTTTCACTTTCCGTCAGACGCAGCGGATGCATGAGAAACCCGACCAATGAAGCAGCGTCAAGTGCAAATCACTAGGCTTATTATGTTTACCAGTTGGTTTAGCGGCGCTAGAGCACGACAGAACCATTACGACACCATGATGGTGCCCTTTTCACGCTGTCTGATTCGTCATATAATCTCTGCAGCATCGGCTGCGTCTGGACGGAAAGTGAGAAGCAAGTGCCTCCAGACTGTCCCATGAGGTTTGCCCTTTTGACGTCGGTGCCAGTGTGAAGACACACCTTTACGTGCGATGCGTGACGCCTGCGCCGCGTCTGCGCCTTTTCGTGGCCGTAATTCTTGATCTCGCTCCGGAGTAAAGGTTTGTCACCTCGGTGTTCTAAAACCTACCCGCGTCGAGCGTTGCTCTTTAACTGATCTCATGTTCATCGGCCCAATGGATTTTCTCGTATAGCTCGGGTGCAACCGTGTGCCCCGCAGTTGTAAGCTGCAACGACGGCAATTCACGTCGCCGTGTGTTTTGTTTATCTGCTCAGAAATCTGCCTCGACGAAGCTTTCGTCATTATACATGTCCGGAAATCACTACGGGACGATATTCACCGGCGCCACCAATCGATACATTCTATGTGAGGAGTATTTTTCGCTCCTCTTGTTATCAGATTGCTCTTCGCTGGCTGGCGGATTGAGTATAATTACTGAGATTCAGATGATCGCTGCGGTTTTTGTCAGCGCTTGCAGAGGATCTGCATTAACAATTTCCAGGTAGTGCATAACCATAGCATCCTCTATACTCACAAAGCCTGGCAGTTGGATGACGGAGCCATAGAGTGCCCGGTCACAGATTTGGAGCGCAGAACATTTGGTAACACAGCGCATTTCTCAGGGAGCCTGTAGTCAGCGCACAGCTTTTGCAGTGGCGAGGAATCAAAACATGATTTTCAAACCGACTAGATAAGAAGCGGTAACCCGAAGAACGCGAGAAGCACGAGCGGACATTCCATCGCTCGGGACAAGTGTGTTTGGGCGTCTCGCCGCAGCGGGGCGCCCGTTAGATGCCTCCTGTCTGCCGCTCTACGTTTTCACTTTCGGCGGCCGCATCTCGTGGCGATCTGCCAGGCTTTGTCAGTATAGAGGAGGCTATGGTATACACAAACACAAAAGTTAGCGCCGACTATGGCCTCGAACGTTTGGTAGAGCGCTGTGCTCAGGAACGCTGCCATTGACTAAAAGCTAACGTTGCCTGCAACGCAGGATATCAATGGCAGCCCGGCCGTGATCAATACGAAATGCCTCTGCCGGATGCCGCATTGTGGCTCCACTGTCTCTGTGGCATGTTTCCAATACAAATAAACGCGACGTGCTAACCAGCGCAAATTTTGTAACGCGCCCATCGATCGAAGAAGTTTCAAGGTTTGATTTGTTTCGAAAATGAAAACACTGGTCACCGTTTTCACACCAACCCATTTTCTTGAGTTCGCCACGCGCTCGGCGCTCGCCACACACTTTAATTAAAACGTCCGCGTGTTCACATTCTTGCGGAGTCGCAGGCAGCCCATGACAGTGAACGATGGAAGTATCCTAGCATGTGGGGAGGCACAGAACACGATGCACAGGAACAGTGTGAACGACGCACATTTCTTATACTCATTTTCTCTGCACAAAACGCGCTCTTTCAGGCCTAATCATATTTCGAGCTACTATCGTTTTTGCACTGTTTCTCTCAGTTGGTATCAGTGATTCGTAACGATCGCATTCTGAACAAAAAAAAAGTGAACGTAGAGGCTTCTTTGGACTGTCCCGCAGAACACGGACACAGGCAATCAAGGCGAACAATACAAGGATTCCAACGAATGAAGAAGATCAGAAGATCAGAACCGGCTTGCTAAAAGAGCGTCTCAGCTGAGGCTGGGCGAAAGAAAGCATTGCCAAAGCCAGCGCACGAGCTTGGTGCGGGACTCAAACCGCGTCTCAAGACGCTCGCACGCTCCAGCCTTGGCTCACAATGGGCAACGAGCGGAAAACACTACAATAATAAAATACATAACCGTCATATGTAAAGTTTGAAAACTATAACCATTCATAGAGCTATAGCCATTTCAAAATCACTGTTAAAGCTATGCCCATCTCTGAAGTTTGCGCGGATCACCCGCGCACAATCTGCGGACATCCGCAGTCAAGTGGCGGACGCGAAAAGAAAAATGAATCAAATTTGGAAGATTGCAGTTTGTTTACGGATGCCAGGGGCTGCGGATAAGCATCGGATTTGGATATCCTCGAATCCGTATCTACATTTTTTGTTCGAGGTGGCACATGAAGGTGTGCGTAATAAGTGAGTTATACAATGAAGTGGATTATCGAACTTTTTTTTTTAGGAGTAATTTTTTCTCTCTGAAAAAAAATGTGTCAGTCGGAAAGACAATTGTTATTTACACCAAGAAATACCTGGTTTTTGGCAAAGATTGTTTTAAATCGCCGAAATGGCTGTCTCTAGAAAAATGCAAAGAACGCAGGGGCTCATTAATCATCTCGGAAAAGCATGCTCTTATTTGGCAGGGAAAGACAGTAAACCTTCATTGGGCAAAAAATAAATAATAACCCAAATCATACAAGCCACAAGAAAGTAGAAGAAGCCAGTGGTGTACCTGGTGCTGTACACGCGTCTTATATATACGAGTACTTCGCGGCGGTGAGTGACCGCCTTTCTTCTCCCACTTTTTTTATTGTTTTTCCTTAATAAAATGACACGCTAATATTAGTTTGCCCTTTCTTAAATTTCATAAATACGCGTCTGCTTGAAGTGAATGTTACAATGCAAAAAGTAAAAAAAATATTGAAATTTCCTTTCATGTGATCTCATCTTCTGGGCAGTCTTGCAGACTCTCAGAAAAATCTCAATATGTGATCGTCTTTCCAGCAATGCGAAGTGTCTTTGGAAGGATAATCACTTATAATATAAATACGATAAAACAGAATATAATGAAATAACTTTACCGTATTCTGACTCCAAGATCCTTTTGAACAAATGTAAGCAAACGGCTTATACGGTATGATTGAGATGTCTTTTTTGTTGCGGATGATCAAACTGTTCTCTGCACAGGTCACTTGTCACTGCGTATTTTAGCGCAAACATTTCTATTGATTGTAGCAAAAACATAAGCATATAAAGTACACAAAAGTGTACTTTATAACATAATTCAAATAAACATGTACAGTAGAGAAATGAAAATACTTTACGAAAACACAATATGCTTACTATTGCAGAGGAAAATATTTGTGCAAATTGTGCTTAATACAGTATATCTATCGACAAGGAGATTAAAATATGAATACTGCATTAAAATTAGATAATAATATTGCATAGAAAACTTTAAGCAAAAAATATCTCTTTCACAAAAGAAGCAGATGAAGACAATAAGTTATAAAGAACACACACAAAAAAAAAACAAAAAACTTTTGGTCTCGAAAACTAGAGACGTTCCTGTTTAAATTGTGCGGCTGAAACTTCAAGGTCATCACTTCGAAGATGGTCGCTTTGAAGGATATTGCGCCTCAAGATATTGCGAATACACTAGAGGATAAAAACATAGAGGACGGGGACGAACACTTAACCCAGACCTCTATGCCATCCTTTCATGTGTTCGTATGTCTTCACCATCACGCTCGCTTTCAATTATACAATATAGTAGTTGTTTGAAAAGCTACTCTTTGCCGACAGTAGTTTGTCCTGAGGACCGTTATCGCACGTCTTTTGATGTCGCATTATATACACTGGTGCTGTTCAGCTTCGGCAGTCATAGAGGTTTTTTTTCTGCGAATTAACTAAAAGAAGTTTAAATTAGTAAATATTTTATTTTTTCTTGAGTATGTCTTTATAAAATAAGGATTACACTAAGACGGTCTCGTAAACCCCTCTGCAGTTTCCCAACATGAGTAAAACGTTTTTGAAATGTTTTTTGTTATAATTTGTGGCAAAGGTTAGTCTAGATTAAAATGGTGAAGTAATACAAATACCTAATTCTGCTACGCTAGCAAGGAAACAATTTGTATTTCATACAAAGTGCCGATTGCTTTACAGGGTTAAGCTTTTAGCCTGGGTATAAACTGATCCGCTACATTTTTTCTTCATTATACCAAACACAGCAAATCGTTTTCTTGCTCACTTCCTTGACTTTTGAATTTTCTGATATTAGGTTTATGCGATCATGGTGTCGCTCATTTCCTGGTTTAAAAATTATGTATTCTGCATTCGAGTCTACCTACAATTTATTGAGTTGTAGTCATCCGGCAAGTTTTGTGAGATAACTGTTTGCAGCGCTTCAATGTTTTGTCGCGCTGTGCCAGTAAACAATATGATAGCATTAAATTAGTTCCCGGGACCAAATATTAATATTAGATAATCTAAATATATTAGAAGTAAAAAGGCGCCACAACTGACGCCTGGGAAATACCATGCTGTATTTTTAATTTCATGGATGCGCTCATATCAAAATTGAGAAACGATGATTATGTCAAATCAATCAGTCAAATTAAGCATTTGACTCAAAACCCCGAGACTGGGACGAGAAGGGACGGACAAACAGTCAAATGTTTAACCACCACCAGCTCGTTTGCGCCCAAACCTTTTGTTCAGTCAAATTATTTTTCACTAGATTATCTGCAATTCAGCGCATGCCTATATATTACATCGTGTTATATATATTATATTATATTATATTATATTGTGCTGCACTGTATAGAATGCCTATTTTTGACCCATAAAAAGTTCGAAAGCGATTATATTAATTTTAATTATCCCGGTAATTTTGTTTTTGATGTATTGAATCGCTTGCTCAGTAGATTTTTGTTTCTGAAATTCATACTGGGAAGGTGTTATGACTTTATATTTAATAAATCAATATTCCAGCCTATTACTTATGATGGTTTCGAATGCTTTAGAAAATGCGGACAATACAAAAATAAGTCTATGAGTTTGAATGCCCCCCCCCCCTCTTTTGTAGACAGGATAAATTCTGACGACTTTAGGCTTTCTAGGGAAACTTTCACTTTCAGGCATTATATTTGCAATGTTAGAAAGAGGAAGCCTTATTAAGTCTGCACGATATTTATTGGGCTGGGCTATACTTTCATCGTCACATTCTGCAACGTGGATTTTTATGTTTTTTTTTTTATTATTTAAGACGAATGGAATTTTGAGGTCGTCCTTCACCATTAGGTCGATTGCTTGAGGTCGTCAGGCGCTGGAATTTTTATTGTTCGTCCTGATTGTCGGTTTCTGGCAATTACGGCGATCTGCAGGAAAATGGACTCAGATTTGTTTTTAGAACTTGGGAGAAAAAAATGCAATTAAGGAGCTGCTCCGAATTTCTGAAACTTAGTGTAATAAAAAAGAGCTTAAAAAGGGTCCGAATAATGTGTGCTGATTAGTTGTTATTTTTTGTAATAAAAAAAAAGTAAAAATTTAGGCAAGTTTACAAACTCTTCCACCTTTATAGGACGTGTAGGTACATAGAGAAGTTTAAGAAAGATGTTTTCCTTTAAGTCTTTTCCACTTTAGACCAGGAGGTGAACGTTCGCCAATGGGGAAACGGCTCGCGAGACCATTGACGTGACCGAAGTCTATTGTAGCATATGCGTGGCATGTTGCTCAAACTTGGAATAGCCCTGTTCTTAGATTCGACCGAGACCTCCATCGCGTGTTTCATGGGTGAAACTACTGTCCTCACGCAGCCAAGGCACGCTCTATGCACCTGAAGAAGAGAAACTGGAAAAAATACAAAATAGCGGCGTAGTGCACAATTCAATGCTGCATAAAAAGCAGTCGATGGCAGGCCTGCACAATTTACAACAAAAGAAATGTATGAAAGTTGTTGAGTTTAATATAAATTGTACACTCAATAGATTATTGATCCTGATTTTTAAGACAATCTGAGTAGAGCATTAAACGCTCTGAAAGGTACCCCTTATCTTTAAAGGGACACGAACTCCCAAACACATTTTTAGTGTCTGTGACGTGCATGTCGAAACTACCCCCCCCCCCCCACACACACATACACACATACAAAACATCGCTGGAGAATTACGTCACGAGCATGGTGTAAGATAGACAGGTGGGGAAACGGCCCATAGAAGCCTACCGCAGCGCCGTGACCGGATTGTGTACTCGTCTGCTTGCGGGTACCCCCGATTTGCGACAGATGGCGCTGCGGCGAGAGGAAAAAAATTGGAATCGGATTTGCATGGAACTCTATCAGAGAGTGCGCAAAATAAACCGAGAGCACGACAGTCCTCCATTGAAAATCCACGAGAAACCATCTCCGTCAGTTTAGCCGGTCGCCACCGGTCGCCCACCCGAGAGTGAGAGTTCGTGGTGCTCCACATAGATGGCAGCCACTGAAAAAGAGAAAACCGAGGGGGACACAATCTGGTCGCTCATTTGGCTCTCGTTTCCCCACCTGTCTATCTTACACCCTGGTCACGAGATTCATTTCAACGATTTCGGTGCATTATTTTGATATTTGAAAGTATTAGTTGACCAGTCCGATGACTCCGAAACGACATGCGATACTCCGCCGCCACCTTTGCTGATGGATCGTATCGTTATCGGGTAGTGTTATCAAATTTAGCGAAGGTACCGGAACGATCTACTAAAACTCTTCGTTGGTATTGATAATGATGTATATTTTAACTCAGGAGAGCCGCGGCACCGCAGAAAGGCAAGTCGCCCGTACCATAAGGGCCTGCTCCGCCGCATTTGATTATGATGCGATGGCATTGCATCATTATCATCAACGAAGTCTCGGAATGTAGGCATGTTTTGGAATCCTTCCCAAATTAGGATGAGTTGCACGACGCAAATATTGTTATGAAGCGAAAGTGTTTTGCCGTAAAAAATTGTTTGTGACCTGCGCGTATCCTAACTTAAAGCATGTATTGAAAGTTCATTGCCCCTTTAAGATACTCTTAGTTGCAATTTCTTCGTTGCACAGTCAAGCAACTAACCACTTGTAAACAAATAGCAAACTTACCCCCTACTCTGAAAAAAAAGGCCCCTTGTAGCACTTCAACCTCTCTCCTACTAAATCTCAACTTGGAATAAAAGAAACTCTCGCCCACTATCCACTTTCCGAAGAAATTTGTAGAAATCCTTTTCCTCGCCATTATACGTGTCCTTCCGCCGGGACTTGTAGATGCAATGTGCATTCACCCACATGCCCTCCGACATTAGAATCCAGGTAGATAGGCAAATGCGTTGAACTGCATTTAGGCATAAGCGATTGACCAAATGTTTTTGATTTTAAGCCCTACTAGCAGAAACAGTACCGCTGACCCGGAGGCGGAAACACTTCCTTCTCCGGATTCCCTCTCTCCGCAGAAGCACACAGGTATCCCGGAACATTGGAGAAGAAATGTACGCAATCGGAAAAGCGCCCAGTAGGACACTCGAATGGATCATACTTTCAACCTTTCCTTTCCTGAAAAAAAGAAAAATTGCAGGAAGTGACTTACGACGAGAAACTTAAGAACTGAGAGTAAGTTGCCTGCACTAGTATGTAATGCTTTTGGAGAGCTAACTTTATAATTTTGTGACTCTTTTATTACCCAAGAAAACTGCGCTTTGCCAAATCCACTACGTAGCTAGCTGCCCGGGTGGTTAGAGCGAGTTCATCCGATAACTGCCTTGAGGTACGCGTGGAAGGAAAATCAGCAGCCAGGCGGCGAGTCCGTGGAATACGTGTCTATTCACTTGATACGCGAACACGCTTTGCCCTCGATAAATTCAGCCGTAAGGGCGGTGCCCCGATTGATAGCATAACTGGTCGGACTTCAGCGCTACCGTAACAGGCAGGTTCATAAAAAGGGGAAGTGTCACAAAAAGACCAGAGCTCCATGGAATAAGGCCTTCCCCTACCAGAGTGCCAGGCCAATGCATTAGGCCGGCTTCGTAGCCTGTGGGAAATAAACATGCCCGGGGTGTCGGTAGTCGGTTTGCACCGGAGAGGTGGACGCCTCTAAGTATGAATGTTCCAGAAGGGATGTTCAGATGCTACGTCACACGAAAAGAACGAGAGGCATACTGTCTTGTCTCGCATCCGGGTCGCGACCCGACATGGCATCGCGCCACGGCCTGCATGAGCTAGGACCAAATATGAAAGCCAGAAACACGTGGTCCCCACAATGTATAAGCTACCAAAATACTTTAAAAAGTATTAAATTTACGTACACGTATCATTTAATATGACAAGAGAAGATGTGAATAACTATGCCTTTCGTTGTTTGGTTTATCTTCAGCATTCACCTGATGTCGCTAACGGTCAACTTGCGTATGTTCCCAGAAAGGGTGGTCTCGACCAAAATTACGTGACTCTTGGAGGTTCAGGTTAAACTGGTACCCGATAACAAAAACTTCTGGACCATACCGGTTGATCCAGGACGGTTCGGCGATGGTATACGAGGAGGTCCTCCCCAATGGGACCTACGCAAAGCCTCCCTTACGCCAAAGACGCAAGAAAAGTTTTCAATTCCTTTCCACATAATGCAATGACCCCGGCCGCTTATCCACTCCGCTTGCAATAGGGGACTACGATAAAAGATACAAAAATTTTATCACAACTTTCTTTGACGGCAAAGATTTCGAGGGCGTCGTAGGCACGAGTAATAAAACAGTACAGTGCCGAAGTGGCCAGTCTTCTCGCTGCCCATATTCATCTATAGTCCTGACCGGTCCGCGCACGCTAGCTCAAGCAAATAGAAGGCGTGAACTCCACGATCTACGCTGACAACATTACCATCTGGTCGGTCGGGTGTGGGGACTTTAGAAGAGCCAGCCGAAGATCCTGCAGAAAGCGTTAGACGTCGTCGGTGCCTTCATGTCTTCCGTTTAAAATGTGCCTGTCCACGGATAAGACCAGCTAAGCAGTCGTGGCGAACAGCGAAGCGGGGCGCAAGAGGATCGGAGACTGTATCTGGTTCTTTGTAGTTGGAAAGGCAGACTGGCAGCAGGATTTTAGACCAGCCGATCGAAGAGAACCGAGGCGAGGCTGGCTGTTTCAGACAGGTTGTCGAGGAAGAGATGACATATGCAAGGCCAGGGGGGGCAGACGATAAAACGCGGAAGATGGACAGGGGGGTTCTTTTCTTGTCCAAAGCGTTGCATGGCAAGAACTTCCCTAGACTTACGTGCACGCAGAAGAACAAACTGGAGGTCCTAAATAAAACGGTGGATTTCTGGTCTAGTTAATTGTTAAACGACATGGTTAAAAAACAGCACAAACGAACGGGACAAACGTAGGAGCATACAGAACAAACGCTGGCGGACAGCTAAATGTTTATTATAAATGCCACACGCGTAGAGTGTCTCGCACATGCACCTGCTCATCTAATGAGATATGTGTGGATGGTCATACAACGGATTAAAATGAGCACTGAATTAACCCGAACGTTGGCTCCTGTAAACCAGCCGCGTCGCATTTAAAGATGTAATCAGGTCGGAGATTAAACGTGTATCAAAAAGACGATTAATCACTCTTGATGAATTGCAGTTCTTTGCTCGTCAAATGCCCAGGCATGCTCTTACAGCGACCTTTTTCGCAGGCAAATATAAGGGCCGCTTCAAACATCTCCATCCAATTTTACTCTTCTGCGTCCTGCCATCTGCGTGTTGTCCAGTAAGGGGGATTATGGCTAGTAAGGGGAATAGTGGCTGCTCCGCCTTTAGTGGACAACACGCAGGTGGCAGGACGCAGCAGAGCAAAGTTGGGGAGGGAGATGTTGGAAGCTGCCTCTGTACTCGCCTGCGAACTAGAGCGCTGTATCAGCAGTGAGTAATCGTATTTTTAATACTCGATACTCATTTTCTCTCCCACCTGATTACATTTTTACGTGTGACGCCGCTGGTTCACACCAGCTAACGTTCGGGTTAATCTAGTGCTGATTTCTCTCCGTGGTATGACCGTACACCAATATGTACTTAGATGAGAACGTGAATGTGCGAGACACTGTACGCATGTGGAATTTCCAATAAACCTTTACTTTTCAGTCAAAATCTCTCCTGTGTGCTCCTTCTACTTTTGTCCCGTCATTTTGCGCTGTTTTAAACCTGTCGCCCTAAACAAGCATTGAACGGGAATCATCATAGGTCTTCTGCGGTGCACCAAGCTACAACACTCGTGCAAAGTAGCTAGAATGCACACGATACACGATGTAGAAAAGAAGAGGCGAAAGGCCGACATTTTTAGGCTCCGGAAATCCGACAACGGAAGGATGATCCTACAATTGATGGGGATCTCGCGGGAAAATCCGCCTCCGCTTATTTTTCCCCTCCTTCGTGGAGCGGCGAAGGAACCTACGATGTTAAGCCTGTCTCGCGGAACATGGGCGAAAAACACCAGGGTAGAAGGGCATCGGCGGCAAGGAGATAAGCCAGGGATCTAGAGGTACTCGAGACATGCGTCGGTGCGTGCAGCTTACGTTGGCATGGCTAGAAACGAGGAAAGAAGGATGTTGCCACCTGGGTCGAGGTGTCAAACTTTGCGTCGGTAACGAATGTGTCAGTATTCGCGGTAGCACGAGAGCGGCGGAGCTAGAGGCCAGTTCGCGGACAGTGAAACCCAACCATGAGGCAAGCGCCGGCGGGACCCTACGAACGTTCACCGACTCTGAAGAAGCAGTGATAGAATTTAGAACTCACAGAATACAAAAATAAAAGACAGTTGCGCGCTAGGAATTTAGCTCTGTCCCTCAGAGCTTTAGGAGCGGACACCTGGTTAGGCTGAACTCCGGGGGAACCAAGGCATCCCCAATAACGAAGAGGTTCACGAGGTCGCGCGGGACGAGCTAAGCTCAACCAGTCTTGCAGGAAGCGCCGAGAAGACTCGTTTGAGTAGTAGCGAGGAGCAGAAGGACCCGAACGATGCGAGGGATCGTGAGCGATTATATTTCCTTTTTTCTTACGATGTACGGGCAACGGATATCACGAGCCACGTTATCGAATAGGTGAGCGCCGTTTGGCAACGTCCGGTTCCTTAGGAAATTTAGCTTAGTTGTCGACAAACGACCACGATGATCTGAAAGCATGTCCAAGTATGGCTCTGAAAACTACAGTCTGCAGGTTTCAGAATGGACCTTTTTCGACTAACTTGCGCCGTCTGGGGAGTTGTCTGCGAACTACAATAGAAGAGCAGCCGTACATGCCTCCGCCCGTCAAAACACATTAGCATCGTGCCGTTGTACCGGTTTTCAGTGCTTTTTATACCCCATTCTACCGATACTAAAAAACAAAGGGTCAAAACACACTAAATAGGCGCGAAGATAGATGCTGACAATGTTGCTGTCGTCATTTTCGCAGATAACCGCGTCCCGGTATCCTGCGAAAATGTCGACAGCGGGAGTGTACGCCTGCGCAGAAGCTTATTTGGAAAAAGGTTCATTATGCTTGCACAGGCTTGTAGCTCACTGTCGTCGTTTGGTCAACAGTGAAACAAAGTTCCCTAAGGAACCGGAAGTTGCCAAACGTCACTCACCTATTCGGCGCTCCACGCGTGCCACGTGACTTCCCGTTACGCGCGTTTCTCCGCCCGGACGCAAAGTCACGTGACGGGCTCCGAGCTCTGAATTGGTTCCGACGGCTCCTAGCCTTCTATCGGCGTACACTGCGTGGGTGAAACTGAGCTAGGTGCGCTGACAGTCAAGTAAGCCGATGAGGCCTATGGGTGTGGCCGCTCGTTACGCTTTGTTCGAGGTACCTGGCGAATCTGTCCAGCTTCGAAAAAGAAATCGTTTACCGATCAAAACTATTAGAATTTATTCCGTACGATACGTTCGACCAACAAGCTGATTCACACGAAGACGTCGCTGAGTCGTCGCCCGGCTTGTTCTGGCTGAAGACATCACTCGTCTTACGAACCAATAGAGAAAAAACGCGGTCGGGTGTAGGCACGTGATTTCCGGCACATTCCTTCATCTTCCCCAGTTTAGTTTCGGTTTCGGTTTTGAGCAGTTTCGTTATTTTGACTTTAATAAACATATAAGTGACGCTGTCGCAAAATATTGAAGGGGTATGGTTCTGACACTATAGTAAATCGCCTGGCAAAATATTAAAAAGCTGCATTAGGGGAAAGAGGGGGGGGGGTGTAGTGTCCCTTTAAGTTCTTACGCATCCGACTCTACGAGCCAATGCGACCAATCAAGCAGAGTAAAAAGTGCAAGTCATTAGGCCTGTTCTTTTTAATAATTGGTTCAGCGATGATAGAGCAAATAAAGAAAGATGACGTTGCCAAAACAGATAACATCAACAAACTCGTTTATAAAGCACCACACTATATTTGGAGCTGAAACAATTTAAACAACGCTATTCATATTAGCTTGCAAAAATCAAACCCATGTATCTGACAGAGCCACCGACGGCGCGCTGACGCATGGGTTCCCCCAACTGGAAATAAAAGAAATGCTTCTACAATCAATCTCGTTGTGTTTTCCTTGTACTTGGCCACGACGGCAACTTTTTCGAAATCGGGCACACACTCGCACTTATTGCAATGTGTTACCAAGTGCCCCCGATAGTGGCTCCCAATAAAGAGAAATGCTCCCGAATTCATATAACGTCTTTCAAGGTAGCAGGATTTGGTAAACAACGGATAAATCACAAGTCACAAACTGTTTTCGGTGGCCTCTATTGCACTTGGATTTTAGACGGCTATCCCCATCACGAACCTTAGACACATTTGTCTCAACGTTTAAGGTGTCGCGAACACCACCGGTGCCCCGTACCTGCCTCCTACATTTTTCGGGTTACGAGTGACGCGGTAAAGGTACGCAACGATGACCATGTGTTTGCTGTCAATTTTATTTTACCCTCTCTGCACATTGAGCCCTTTTCTTTCATAAGGGAAGTTGCTATTGCCATGAGAAGGGTCACCGGAAATACTGACGCCTTTAGTCTTCCTGCTTGCGCCCTAAAACTCTCGATTATCGTGTGACAGCAAGGCCTCCCTCCCCGACTTTTGAATGTGACGGCCGGTAGTCCAGAATGGGCTTCTTGGAACGGGGTCTATAAGACCAACACACGTGTTTTTACCCCTGCCTTAACGACAGGTTCAAAAATTGAAGCAAACCTTGTTTAGGTTCCTCAAACGTGAAACATAGTCCCCCACAAAGTATCGAATTTGTACCTTGCGGCTGCGAACACTTGTTTCCCATATGCCTCGAGGCTCGAGCACCGGGAATGAATTGCAGGATAATATTGTCCGGTCGATAAGTGTCATGTCGCTCGGTAATATGTCACGTGCTGATGACATTTAATGAGTAATTCATTACAATTCGAAATGATGATCTGATTCCGCACTAATATTTTTGTTTTGCCTTTTGTACTGCGTGCTTTATTCTCTAGTTGCTTTCTGGCTGTTCGCAGTTTTTTGTAGATATTGTATAAGGCAGCCAGTGAATCACATTACGATGCCAGATTGGTCGTATGATGATGTTGTCATACGTTTCAGTAAATAAGAAAAATGCGGCATTAAAAGATGTTTTCATTGTGTAATGTTGAATTAGAATACGTACCGAGTGTGTTGCGTTATAGGAGAACAAAGAGTTTGCTTTTTTCGTTCTTGAAGTATTCCAGCACGTTCACGGAGAAACGCTGTTTGGAACTTTGTCGGAAAGTGCAGCCTATCATATCAACAATTCAACGTGGGCGAGGATCCATAAAGGAGGGAGCGCGAAGTTACTTGTGCAAGGATATCTCTGAGGCATGACTTGTTGAAACGGCTTCAGCTTTTCAAGTTTTCAGCAAAGACAGGCCTCGCTAATTGTGGCTTTTTATTTTAGCCCCGACAAACTACGATTATCGGGAAGGATAGGCGACTGCATACGGCTGAACCCCTGAAATCAGTGGGTGACTCCGATCATCTATCGGATGTTTTTAACCACAGAAGCTAACCTCTACTTAAAGAGAAATTGAAGCCAAGTCTGTATTTGAGAAAAACACTTAAATCGTCTTAATTTAGCCTATACGATCACGAATATCAAAATTATACTTCAAAACAATGCGCCGAGTATCCAGAACAGCGCTGTAAAACTAGCGTTGAAGCCCTTAGTTACTGGCGCGTTCGGTAGTAGAAGGGAATTGAGAAGTATTATGCACAAATTTCAACATTTCCGCACCTTCCGCAAGCCTTCCCTGAACAGTCAAAAACGCTGCGCGCGTTCCCTAACAAGCGGCGCGCGTAAGAGAGTAAAACCTCTGGGTATAACATCACACCCTGTGTTTTTTTTGCGTCTATAGACGCGTTGGAGTCAAAAGCTTGTGATATTCAAATTCACAGGACACAAATAAGCTAGAATTCGCCTCTAACCCACTTTTTTAAGAATCTTTCATCTTCCCTTTAACGTGCACAAATAACAAGATTAATCCAATACTCAGTAATGCTGCTAAATGTACGACCCAAATGACGGAAGCGCCTACCGAGAGCGTGCACCTTACATCCAAAGTATCAAGTGGAAAATAAATTCTTCCCTCGACTTGTGCCACCAGTCAGATAGCTTCCGCCTCTCCAAATTCCTAACCCATGTATCTCCTCGCTGCCCTTAAATCCTAATACCTTTACCAAATCAATCTGGTCTTTGGCAGTTTTTTATAATAATAATAATAATAATAATGTTTTATTTTGCACCAAAAATACATGATGCAGGAGGCCTGCAGAAAAAGCTGTCAAATAGACAGCTTGACAAAGCCGAAGGCCCCCATACTGGCAGCGTCGGGGCAAAGATAAGATAATAAACTATAGAAAATAAAAATGGAAACACAGTGACAAATCGTTTCACACAAAAAGGATAAAAATACGAAAAAGATAATACATATTAGAAATACAAATAAAAATGGACACACAATGATGAATCTGTTTACACACAAAAATAATAAACTGTACATCATAGAAATAAAATCATCATATAGCGACAAGTCTTTTCATTCACCCACACAAAAAAGATCAACAAAAAAATGAAACAATAGAAGTTCCTGGAAACAAATTATACCCCCCCCCCCCTTTTCCGTACAAGAGTTTAAAGCATTCTGAAAACGTTACGCAATTTTTTGAAAGAAATATGTTCTGGCTGAATATTTTTGTCATGTAATTTATTTAATAATCTTGGTAATTTGTTTTGTATCATTTCTAAGCCGTAGCTTGTTCTACAGGTGTCTATTTTCCAAGGCTCATTTTTTCGCGTGTTATGTACTGTAACATGTGGTTTTAGTTTTGCCAAGTTTCTTAAAAGGCAAATGTTATTTCTTGTTTCTTGTTTATATTGTTTGCAGAGGCGGAAATCATACATTTTTGTTATAGGCATTACATTATATTTTATAAATAGGGATTGTGTGTGATAATGATTAGGCACATTTTCTACCATTCTCAGAAACCTTTTTTGTAATATATGCATTTTCAGAAGATTTTCTTGTGTGGAGGAAGCCCAAACTAAATGACAGTAATTGAGTCTTGAAGAAAATAGTGAATTATATATTAAGATCATAATGTTACGTGGGAGTATATACCTATTCCGATACGTCACGCCGAGTATCTGCGACAGCTTAGTCATCACTGAATTTATATGATTGTCCCAAGACAATGTTTCTTGAAATATGACGCCTAATGTCTTGAAAAAGGGCACGATCTCGACAGGAGCAGATTTTAAAGTAATAATTTTGCTTGTGACTATATTCTTGTTTTTACCACGAAATAAAATTGCTTTTGTCTTTTCAACGTTTATTTTTAAGCCATTACCTTTTTGTCCAGTCTTCTAGCCTAAGTAGAGTCGAATTCGCGTGGTCAATTATTTCATCGGGTAATTTGCCGGCTAAAAGTATACTGGTATCGTCCGCATAATTAATAAATTTGGCACTAGAAGAAATACTTACGATATCATTTACATACATATTGAAAAGTTGAATTGTGAAGCCCTTAACAACAAAGTTTGGATTGTTCAGCAGCATCCTCTTCATCTCGACAGGCTCCACACGTTTTATCTATAACCTGATATCTAGGTCTCTACATCTTAGTTCGCGACACTACCGTCCTGGTAGAATCTCGCTCTATAATTGTCGTATATACTTTCCTGGAAAATACCCCCACCCCTCTCTACATTGACGCTCGACCAATCTAAGATCAGCTACTTGGTGAGTTTCGAATTCCTGGACCAGAGAGAAGGGTTCAAAGTATGGCCGTACTTCTCTCCATACCCGAAGACCAGCCTCCGGAGGAATATAATAGATGGCGACGAATGTGCCGCAGAACTCTTCGCACGGGGCGTGAAGAAAAAATGATTCTTACGTTCGTAGACAGGCGCCGAAAGAACACAAGGACAAGAAGAGACATAAACACGTGCGCACTCGCAACTATCATTTATTGAGAAGACGAAACCCATATATAGCCGCGAAAAAACCCTTCGCAACGACTAGGCACGGTGTAGGCCCTTTTCCAGAAAATCAAATTCCTTTGTCGATAAGGTAATTGACGTGTCACTTGTGCACATCTTGCCTTTGCTTTGATTTCAAAGGCCTCGTGGAGCTCCCTGGATATCTTATCTGGGTATCTGGCCAGAAATTGGGAGTCTTTAAATGACGGTGAGCAATGGCAGCGGCTGCAGTGTGTTGCCAGATATCCAGATGGGGTTGCTCGTGTGGCCGCGTCATGTTCACGTGCGCGATCGTTGAAACACTGCCCTGTCTGATCAATGCATACAGACCCGCCTGCCATTGGAAGTTCATAAACACTCCCGATGTGTATTCTATGAATTTCTAGCGGTGTTTAGTTTTGCATTTGTCTGCAGCATCAGCGGAAAAATTGATTTTGCGACAGTCTTGACAGCTTATTAGGTTCCGGAAAAACAGTTTTCCGCTGACGCTGCAGACAAATGTAAAACTAAACACCGCAAGAAAGAGCAGAATGCACAACGGGAGTTGTTTATTAAATTCCAATGTCACGTGGGTTTGTATGCATCGGTCAGACTGGCTAATGCATCAACAATCGCGCCCGTGAACATGACGCGACCCCACGAGCAACCCCATCTGGACATCTGGCAACACACTGCAGCCGCTGCCATTGCACCCAGTAATTTAAAGACAACCAATTTCCGGCTAGATACCCAGATAAGATATCTAGGGAGCTCCACGAGGCTGTGGAAATCAAAGCCAAAGGCAAGGAAGTCAGACTGCTTTAACTTTATCGACAAAAGAAGTTGATTTTCTAGAAACGGGTCTACACCGTGTCTAGTCATGACGAAGGGCTTCTTCACAACTATATAAAGAATTCGTCTTTTCAATAAATGTTACTTGCGAGAGCGCCAGTGTTTACGTCTCCTCTTGTCCTTGTGTTTTATAGGCGTCTGTCTACGATCATGAACTAACTGGCCCAAATTGCCGTATTAATGATTCTTACGTCCACGTTAGGTGACTCAGCATCCGACTGAACATGCAGTCGGTGTGGTGCGCCTTCAAGCACCCGTCATTTGATCTGGGAGTATCGAGGAACAGATTAATTACGAAGTTCTGTGATGCAGGTAGCCGGATGTACGCTGGCCTTAGCGCTATGAGCAGCGGTTGGTCCGATCCCCTTCGACGACAATGCATCGGAAGGTGCTGTTCGGCTCCCTGGTGGGCCTCATCAAGTCGGAGAATATTCAGACCTTCCACTTAATCCTCGCTCTAAAGCATTATTTTAATTCATTCCTTTTCACTCTATATTAGATCCCACATGTCAAGTTCTTTCTGAATTTAACTAGCTTATAAAGCTCATTAAGTCTCGAAGTGACAGCCGAAATTTCGACACTGATAAAAAAAAAGCTGTTTTTATAGAATTGAAGGCACGCAGATAGAAACCTTCAAACGGCTTAGAGTGCGTGGGTTTACGTCCAAGATAAAAATATTAATCCCCGTATACTGCATAAGGATGGTCTTTGATTATGCTTTATTTTTGTGTCGTAAAAGAAACAGCAAAGAGTGACTAATATCGCGTTGTTTTCTTATTTTACAGATGACCGCACCGCCGCCACACGTCATCTTACGCTGAACGATGCAGGTGGAGTTTTGCGTGAGTCATGACATTTGGTGATACCCTCTTACGCGGATCCAGGGGTCCTAAGGAAATTCCCATTGATAATGCCTGTGCTTTTTTAAGCACGTACGCATGCGTTATGCTACTTTATTAATTTCAGTAACTGCAAATAACACACAGCTCTAGAAATACACTCGAGCCGCGAATACGGTTTCCTTCAGTAAGGAAGAATAGGTTGCAATCAAAATCAATTATCAATGGGCAGTTACCAGTAATACAGAGTATACTACAGCTCCGAACGTTTTATCGTATCCATCAGCATATGTTTGCATGAACTGTGACATATTTGTGTGTCATGTTAAAAATGGCGTCGGTAAATTCACGCCTCGACATAATTTTCTTAAAATATAGAACCACGATACTCGAATGCAGGGACTGTATTTTCAACCTAAATGGGTTTTCCGAGGAAACACTGGGATAATTCGATTTAAATGCATCAGTCTGCACCGCCGCAGAAAAGTGTAGCGCAGTGCAGCTAAGTGGGGGACAATGTACTTCTGGCTGTGTTTGGACATAATCTGCACTTCTAAATCGAATACGGTAGTGTGCAGCGAGCAGCTGGTGCAGGAGGAGCAGGGAAATTATACGCAACAAAGGTATGGCAGCTCGCTCGTGTCAATACATTTCACGTCCATGCTGGAAGGCGAACTTCTCTGAGACGTAGAACTGAATGTCAATTCTGCCTGCTCCAATGACGCATTAAAGCGAAGTTAGGTCACTCCACGCATCCCCCAATTTTAGTTAAATATTTGAGACTTTGAGTATTCCTACAGTATATAAAACGTTTGAGACTGATATCAGTTTTCAAAAAAACAAAATACCATACTAGTTTTTGCTTTCTTAAAAGAGTCTTTGATGATATCTTTAATTCCTGCGTTGAATAATTCAACATAAAAAGGTACACTCACTTAAATACTAACAAAGTTTTGATCGAAAACTTATTACTCGTCACCGCCGAATTAATTCAGCTATCCACAAGATCTTATAATTTCAACCAAATCATGCTTAGACCATATTTCGTTTTACCTCGGGTCATAGCGCAACCCGACTCTACGAAACGATAGGGCCAAACAAGCAGCTTCCAAAAGCTTAAGGTCCCGGCACGTCCGCAATCTCTCCGGGAACGTGCTCTCCTTGACTAAGCAGAATCCCAACAGTGATTGCGTTGAAACTTGTCGGTTTTAGTGCGTGCGTCCGGGATTATATATCCTATATCACCTAACCTTTTACCGCGCTTTATAGCAACGTAGCGAGACATCTGCTGACTCAAATTTTGATGTACGACTCCGGTCGAGCGAATGCATAATTTGGACGCGGGTACTGCTTGAGCGTTTGGCTGCTGGAGCTTGTACTTCATCAGTGCTTCCGCAGAAGCTCGGAGCTCAATCGTCCAGTTTGCGCCTTCCTATCAGGTTGACGTCAAAACTAAGGTGCACAGACTATGCTACTCGAAATGGTGTTCACCTAGAGCACCGGTGGCGCCGCGCGCGTGGGAGTCCTAAAGTGAAAACCATCCCTATTGTTACCCTGAGCCCATGTAGCGCCATGTTTAGTATATGAGGGCGTATCCTATTTGCAAGCAGCAGCTCTATCAGGGCCTAATCATCTACTGGCTCCTTATGCCACATTGACACGGAACAAAATATAAAAAACAGTATGATTTACTGTATCTCCTTAAAAGATATAGGTGATTCAAACTGATGAGAGCAATCGTTTAATCAGTTCAAGGTGCCGGAGATCCGTAAAAATGAAGGTCCAGGCGTTGACGCGTAGCTATCCCGAAACATTCTTCGCACCTCCCAGTTCAGAGTAGGAAGGTGTGGAAGCAAATTGTTATGAGCGGGTAGCAGTAACTCACTGGAATTACAGATACCGTAGACCAATGTTGGCGATAACACGTTACGAGCTGCGGCGTTATTGGTAACGCTTTCCTTTTTCAGTAACGTAGTAGCGTACTCGTTACCTTTTTCAAAACAGTAGAAGTTGCGTACTTACCTTACTAACGGGGCAGGTAGTTATGTTACTCCTTACATATCCTTCCCAAGACCTGAATAAAGTACATTTATTTTATTCGTTTCGTGTTTTTAAACTTTGTTCTACCTTAACCTTAGATGCAGTCGACGCTACCAGCTGATAGCATCAATCGGACAGCGCCAAAAGGGCACCATCATGGTGATCCTCGTGTTTCTGTACGTGTTTTCTCGTTGCTGAACCAATCATAAACAAAAGAAGGTCCGGTGAGCTGCGCTTTTTGATGCTGCTTGATTAGTCCCATTAGCTCGCAGCGTCGACTGCGTACTTACGCTGAAACGAAGTAGAGGCGCCGAGTCATTAGTAATTATGGCACTCATTCCACATACCTTGAACACTTTGCCCTGTCTTTCCTCCACGCAAATAGTTCCTCTTTAACAAAAACCTCAACGACGACACCCTATGTCTCAATAACAAAAAAACGCTGTCGCAAAAAAAAAAACGCGTTGTTATTGTTAATTTATGAATAAACAGTGACGCATAAGTAAAGTGCGTTACTCTTTCTCGGTAACAGTAACGCGTTCATTTTATTTTGAGGTAACGTAGGTTGGTAACGCGTGCGTTTATTTTGCAAGTAACGAGTAACGTATTGCGTTACTTTTCTTCCGGTAACGCCTACAACACTGCCGTAGACCGCAGGGCAGTGCTTTTTGTGGTTCTGTCGCAATTCACGCATTGTACTTCAACTGTAGTTATTGATAGTTTAAATAGATCAAAGCATAACTAGTTATGACGACAGTAGTTGCACTGCCATTAGTTCCTTGACAGTTCTTGCCGAGAGGATTGACAACAACATGAGCCACCCAGTAATCGGCGACTATCGCTGGCGATCGTAATATTTTGTTATTATATCTTGTTTTGTAGCAGCGGCCGTGTTTTTAGCGTCTAGAGCAGTCATTCGCCTGGGATGTTCTAGCGTATAAAAACAAAATGAATTTAATTGTCTCATCGTAATGAATAATACCAAATAAATTTAAATATAAGTGTTAAAAATATTTTTCCGCGTCTTTTTTCGTTTATCCGCTTTTTAAACGAAGCTCCTGTGAACCATATCTCATCCTTTTTTTTCTTCCTTTCATCAGCCCCTTACCGTTTCCTAACTTAGAGTATGTAGCTTTCTCGTCTTGTTCTTTTCTTCTGTTCAGACCCAAGTCGAGTTAAAAGAAGCCTGATAGCTTCCTCGAAGTCATCGAAGTCACCGTGGACAGCCATCTAAAATATGGACAATAACGAGACGCTGCTGTCCAATAAAGGTTGGAGCTTCACTAATAATAAAAAGTAACGCTCAGCAATATAACGCCATATAATAGTATGTGAAAACGAGAGACCTTCCTAGCCTCTTTGTTAAATGTCTTTCAGGCATGGAGTGCAGTACAATGCCGAGGGACGTGAAGAAAATGGGATACCCATGTTCGTGATTTTTTCTTACTGATTCTGTTGTGAGCCGAGAATATTTTCCATTCGTGGTTTTTGCCTCGGCTTTTTCTCGTTCTTATTTCGATGCTTTGTGTGTCCTTTTAATATTCATTTCGCAATCTCCTGTTCGTATGTTCGTTCTTTCGACTCAAAAAATAAGCAAAAACTAAAAAACACACACGGACAAATATACACAATTCCTTTCTACAAGAGACGAAGAAAATTATTGAAAAAATGTATACAAATACAAGATGGCAATAATAAATCTAATTACACATGCAATTGCACTTTAAAACGTGCGTTAACACGAAACACAAATTCAGTTAGAGTTATTTGAGAGTCTTTGGACACACTTACAACATTTAATTCTTATAGTTTGGCGTCCGCGGCTTTTTAACCTCAAATTATTCAAAGAATCCATGTTCCAGAATAAACAATAAAGTCTATAGCAATTACGACAGTTCAGTAGCAGGCAGAGCGTCCGAAGCGAGTGAAGATACAGTGTTAGAAAAATGGGTTCGACATATCACGTCGAACCCATTTTTCAACATTCGCTTTTGATCAAAACGTCTCAGCATTTTTAAGGAATGTTGGTACACCCGACGAGCGTACGTATTATCATGCAGTCAAGGCTATCCTTTCAAAGAATGACACTTGGACTTCTCTCTCAGAGCAATGCCTCTTCTTTAATGATGAGTCTGCGGTCAGAAGTCGCTGTCCTCTCAAGATGGGATTCGGGTTGTTTTAATATCTTGTTAAGGTTTGAAGCGCGGGAAATTGGCGATGGGCCTGGGATGGAATGGCGATACCTCATATATCACATAAAAAAACTGAAAAAGTTGTTTTTTTCTTACTGATTAAAATATTCTCGGATAAAAACCGAAAATTTCGTTCTTCTGCTAAAAAAGATTAATAAAGCGCGCCGGGTGTGAAAAAAAGGTATAATAGTTGTGTGTCATGCGCGCACAACCGCCCACAAGTTAAGAACAACACTACACTTCTCTACGCAGAGAAAGAATCATTGACAGCCGCAGGCGAGGTTTATTAGGTTTGCTATTCTCGCTTTGTAATCCCTTTTTATGCGTGCTAATAGACCGACACCGCAGACTCGACGACCGTGGAGCGATAACCCGATCTTCGAGAATTTCACCACTTCGCGTGTCTTAGGCAGACTGGAGCAGTAAAGTTACGAAATCTCAACCGCCACCCACTTTCCTTTATTGATTCTAGAAGCCTAACTAAAAAAAAAGAAACTAGAAAAAACAGATTCGATTTAAACAAAAACACATTCCAACACGCTTCAATCTCCGGTATAGTTAATTTTCTCGTACATTAGATCGCACTCCCCGCGAGCATCAAAAAGCACTTTTTGGCCCACTTTGTTACCGCAGGAACACGAAGGGCCCTGTCGCTAGTCTCCTACACCGTTTATTTTTGTTTTTATAATTATTTGGCTCGTCTTTACAGAGAAGAGCGGGCGAGCCTCGCTTCTATTTTAGGCGCAGTCGTTCTCACGCCCCAGAGGACTCCGCGCAGCGCCGGGCAGTAGACTAAGTATACACACCCACGACACGGAGAGAGCGTGCATAAGCCCTGTCGCGGTACTCGACCGTAAACCTAAGTGCCACCTTTGAATCCCGTTTTGCGCTATATTTGCCAGCTGCGAAGAGGAAGATCGCTGGCAGAGTCCGTCAACGCTAACGCATCGGTGGAGCCTGGATCGAAAGCTCCCGGTGAAAACCCCGAGCTTATGGTGCTAAATCCCACTACTGCATCTTTCGAATATAAACGGATATTGCACCGGCGTGCGGCGGTCGCACGACTATCACTTCGCCCAGCGCCTTAATAAAAACCGTACTGTAGTGGTAAAGTTGTGCCTTTTAGAGTGAATCCGCAAGTGGCCTCATTCGATGATATCGCCGTGTGCGTGTCGGAGTTGGCAACGCGCGGCGCTGCCACGCGAAGGAGCAAGGTTCGAGTCCCGTGGAAAATCTTAGCCCAGTCTAGATTCGCATCGTGTGTTCGAGCTCGGAACATTCTTGTACGTACCACGTGTGTAAGACCAGCGTAACGCACAGCTTCGGGAAGGTCTCTCCCCCGTCGCCGACGAATGATCTTCGATATTTTCCGTCTTAGCGAATAGGCACTCGTTCGCCTTAGAAATTTTTTTAAGATTTCACACGAATTTATGTTTCTGTACGTGAGAATATATTACTTATGAAGATTTTCAAAAGCTGCTCGCACCGCTGACTTCTTTTCGGCAATCCTAAAGGTGTGGGGGGGGGAGGGGGGTGCAACGATTTTAAGATTAAAGAAATTTGAATCTCGTCATTTTTACGTTTATCGTGTCCCGGAGGATAGAGAAAACACCTTTTTCATTAAAAATGTCGCGATTCCGCTGCATAACCACAAAGCCAAAGTCAAGCTTTTTACCCCACCTGCCGCCGCGAGTGGCAGCCGAAGGAACTGCGGCGAAAAGCTTACGTGACCTCGCTCGGCAGCATAACGCCCGCTAATGTCAGCAGAGAGAGGGAGAGGACGCGTCTTTCGAGAGAGCACACGCGAACCTACACGGCACCCCGAATTACGTCACTAGGAGGGGGACCAGGTGTGACCCTGAAGACTGGAGGTGTGTTGAGGGGTGCCAGAAATGCCTAAACTTATCTTCTTTTTTACACAACTAGGACACGAAGGCGAAATCGGTTTTCTGTTCTTTACTTTAGAAGTGTCCGAGGGCAACTTCCACCAATGTTTGACCGAAGTCCGGCACCCCCCCCCTTTAAATGGTGATCGTCAAAAGCGTGACGTACTAAACTTAAGAAAAGTTTTCGAATCTCTGTAATGCGAAATTAGAGCGCAGCTCTTGAAGAGGAGGAGGGGGGTATGTAGGGGAGGGTATGAAGGAGTAGGACGGGAGGGTACGGAAGAGGAGGAGGAGGTACTTTATACCCTCCCCTCCCTCTCCGTACCCGCCCCTGCTCCTCTTCCGCGTCCTCCTTCTCCGTACCCTCCCTCCTCCTCCTACGGTTACGCCAACGGCAATGGCGACGACGACGGCGACGCAACAAAACACGGGAACGAGCGCCTAAGAGCTGCGCTTTTTAAATAAAGCAATAAAGAAGTATTTCTCTACCGCTCGCTTAAATTAAAATCGCACAGTGACCGCAGTTTTGAAGGTAAGGGCCAAATTTGCAACTAAGAAATTCCTTCCTTTCGTTGCACGCATAAAGGCTGCACAGCCGATTTTCTAGTTCCAAATTAGTGCCTTGAATGCAGTCTTGTACACGTTACTAAAAAAAAGTAATCGATTACAATTACTATTACTCTTGGCTAAAAAGTATTCGATTAGATTACTTGATTACTCGACGGCAAAAGTAATTGGACATTACTTCGAGAAGTAATCGTTACTTTTCGATTACTTTATTGTGTGAAGACACATCTTTAGCGCTCATAACAATGAACTACTTCCAACCTATATTTCACATTTGCACAAGTATTGAAGAAGAAAAACTGGCTCCGTCTTCGTTGTCGTTGCACCTTCACAATGCGGACACAAGCATAGAATTCGTTTGAAGACGTTTAATGATTTGGGCGTTCGCCAGTGTGTGTGTGTGGGGGGGGGGGGGGGCGGAGGGGGTTCTATACTTCGTTTCAGCTTCCGTCCGAGCGCAGCCAAAGCTACGTGTGGCCGGAGCCAATCACACGCCGGCAATAGATCACGCGATCTCGCCTGCACTTTTGTATCACTCCCCAGCTGCGCCGCTGGTCGTCCGCGCCGCCCGCGCTCGCCGAGGATTTCGTCTGCTACGGGTGTATCAACGGTATCCGTCTGCTACAGGTTTAAAAAAAGTGCCCTTAGTCACAGGGGATGTCAGTACGTAGGCTGGCCGCTGCTGTCTGTGTCTGAGCTTTCCACCTCTTCGGTATTTTGGCATAGTTTCGAGATGTAAGAACACGTTGCAAGGTTCCCGATTAAACGGCCGTTGATGCTTCCTCGTATGTCTGTATGATACCAGGGCGGGCTCGAGGCGCAGTCCTTTCCACCAGCTTCTCGGCGTTCAATGTGATCGGCAGGTAAAGGGGTGCCCTGACTTCGCCAGCGTATCAGTGAATTGTCGTGGCCTGGACACTGTTCTTGTTTTCAACGCATTCGCGGTACGACGTCGCCTGAGTATCCCGCCGAATTTCAAAGTAGACATTCATCACGACCTCTCACACCTGACGCCCAAACGTGCCTTTGCGAAAGGACGTTTTGAAGCGATTCGATGAGAAAAGCAGCGAAGCACATGGTTCGGCCATTACGGGAACGAGAATCACAGAAAAACCGAGCACTTGCAGCCGTGTTGCCAGCGGATGTACGTGTTTTCACCAAACCAGATGCATTTACATATATTAATAAAAACATAAACTTCGGACATTTAATTCCTTTACTTGCAAATCATTCTCAGCAGTACACTTCTGAAATATTGTGCAATGTTTACGCACAAAACAGTTATTTTAAAAGAATTACTTTTGCGGACTACTTTGTGGTGCAGTAGGAATGCTCTTCCCGAAGTTGCGAGCCGTCCCTCAGCCTTTGGCTGCGCTCGAACGGAAGCTGAAACGAAGTATAGATCTTGTTGAGCTTGAGCAAGGGGTTGTCGCTCAAAGTTTGCGTCGCTCATTTTATTATTCACATGTGGATGAGCTCGCATGTTATACAAAAGAGCAGCAGCTCCAGGATTTGAAACGGATCATGTGTAGTATCCATTAGCGGAAGAGATCGCCCTGACCACTTCTCAACTCGAAACATTGCTTGTCACAAAGACCACGTAGGGGAAATGGGGAAATATTTCAACTGCCTTTGTTATATTTTGCATCCGCTTTAGGCATTCTTCGGTTCTGGTTATCCTACGGGCTGCGAGTAGGTACCCTAAGCAGGATTTTGTTTTATTTTTTTATTTCTGTGTGTGATGTGCGTGAGGGGGCTAGTTTGAACGAAGGACTCACAAAGCTACATTCTGCTTCCTCAAACTTCGCCCTGAATGGCCTTTGTCACGCACTGTGGCTTCCTGGGGCTTCCCACTCCCAATCCCAGCTCGAAAAAAAAAAAACGGACTTTCCAAAGAAACTGTACATAGAAAGAGATTGACCTCGTTTCCTACAGCTCCGCAAAATATTTCTTTTTTCCGTTCGAAAAAAAAAAGCTAATTTTATTTTTGTCATTTTATAAAAAAAAGGCGTGTGCCCGGGGGGGGGGGGGGTCCCGTGGAAAAATTGTAACGGTTACAAGTAATTTTATTACTTCAAAAAGTAATCAGATTACTCTTGTGATTACTGCCTAATAAAAGTAATCAACTGATTACAAAATTACTCCAAAAGTAATCGATTACAAGTAATTTGATTACTTGTAATGCGTACGGTACAAGTCTGCTTGAATGCAAGAAGGCAGCTGCAGCGGATAAACAACAAACATCACCCGCGCACACTTTTGTTTTTTTTTTCAACTCACGTTCAACCATAGCCTCCTCTATGACAAAGCCTGGCAGATCGCCACGAGAAGCGGCGGCCGAAATTGAAAAGGTAGAGCGGCAGACAACGGATTGGGGGGGGGGGGGGAAGAGGAGAGCCAGGTAACGGGCGCCCCACTGCGGCGAAACGCCGAAACACACTTCTTCCGAGCGATGTGATGTCCACTCGTGCTCCTCGCGTTCTCGCGCTACCGTTTCTTTTCTCGTCGGGTTTGCAAAACACGTTTCGGGTCCTCGCCGGTGCAAAAGCTGACGCCCTGACGTCCAGGTTCCCCGAGAAATGCCTCTGTGCTACCAGGTCCTCGCGCTCCAAATCTGCGACCGGGCACTCTATGGCTCCTTCGTCGAACTGCCAGGCTTTGTGAGTATAGAGGAGGCTATGGTTCAACTGAAACCAAGTATTGGGAAGGAGATCGAACAGTCATGCCTCTAGCGGTACGCTTCAGCTGTGGGGACAACAAAACGTATTTGCTTGTTTACTTTTGATCCGAAAAATTAAAGATGACGATTCGAAGGCCGCTCCTCGTGCGGCTGAAGCACTGGTCAGAGCGAAGCGCTAGTTTCCAGACCGTGCTAGGCGAGTTTCAATTTCTTTGTAAAGCTGTGTTGGTAAACACGGGGCTGTGTGGACAAAAAGCTCAATAAAGCGCCCCCTATAGTTCTATCTCCTGCCCAAACATGTCGCATTTGCTGCAAACAATATCCACGCAGTTATTGTACTGGCTTACAAAGGCCACCTATCAAAGCTGACTCGGCGGTTTCACGATAGAAATCTCCGAACGCGCGTAGGTAACGCTAATGCCTTCCATCGGTGCAGCGTTTCCTTTCCTGGAATTGTACCTGGGCTCCACTGCAGCCCAGGTACAGTGGAGATTTTGTTTTTTAGTACGCAGGTTGAAACATGTCTCAGGACACTCAATTTCAATACGCTTTAGAACGAATGTATATTTTTGATTTCTGGGCCGTAAATTACTATCGTGTGGCTCGTCCATTATCCCAATGCAGTCTGCGACAATTATCGCACGTTCTGGCCCTCGTCAATTTTCGTCCATTCTTGTTTCTTTTATAATGTAAAGTTTTTGCGTCTGTCAGTCTTAACTCGCCGCAGTTTGGAGCACGCGGACCGGAAGCTCACGCTGCACATTTCAAGGATCCTAGGTTTAATCTTCACCCTTGCCCGTTTCGGTCTGGATGAGTATCGTACCGGTCCGCGATCGTGTATCACTACTTCGTGATGCACATTAAAGATCCTGGTCTAGCCGTCCTACTGTACTGGCTAATTATTTTCTTCCTTTGCGGAGACACCATGCGCTTATTGGGACCAACTTCCCGCTGTAAAAACATGCGCATGTCACAATTATTTTACGCCCGCGTACTGCCATACGCTCTGCTCGCCGACAGTCCTACAGGAAGGAAGGCGCGTATAGGTTTATTTTTGAGTTGGGCGCGCATGTATACACTCGCAAGTTCTCTCTCGGGCAGACAGAAGCAATATATCGATCCGCGTGAGGGCCGTGTTCACAACACGCCGAAATTGGTTCGACCCTTCTATAGAAAAGAATCGATCCCAGCGACGCGCTTTCATTTCGAAGGGGCATTGTGCCGACCTGCAGCATTGCCGGGGCCCGCCGGGCTCAAAATATGCTCCTTTGAGAAACCAATCGCCGCTAAGCTGACAGCGCGGGGGCAGCTATAGACGCTTGCCGGACCAATCAAAACCCTGTCTTTCATCAGCCGACACCGCTTTCAGCGCCTGGGTATGGCCGAGAGGAGAGCGATCACGTGGCCAAGGATACACGTCTGACTGGTTCAGGGAGCAGATAAACCTTTCATCGCATTGTCAACTTTGGGGCGAACAGAAGAAAGCGATATACCACGCGGTCCCGCCAGGCTACAGCAGCGGGGAGTGCAACCCGAATCGAGACAGAATATATATTTTAAAAAAAGTTCTGCTCAACGCAATCAAAACTCTGATCTTGATTTTTTCTTTTCTGTTGTGTTTGTGTTTGTGTGTGTATGTGTGTGGGGGAGGGGGAAAGGAAAGGGGAAAGGCTGCGTGAAAAAAAAATATTATTTTGATCTTGCGATAAAATTAAATAAAATGACATTTTTCTGGAAATATGATATGTTTTTATGTTCAGCGAACAAAACACCGCGTTTGTTTTCTTCGAGACGGTAGCGACCTGTCAAACGCATCCAGTAGGCAATGTGCAAACCTCGTGCGAGTGTGGTCCCCCTTGCTATGATATAAAGAATTCGCTAGAGGAACACTCAACTTGAATAAATCGAACGGAAATCGCCAAGTAAACAAACTAAAGAGAGATGTTGTGCACAGGAGAGCATAGTTATTTACTATTTAACAACGTTCACAATCAAACTCTTTACCTCTCCTTTTCGACTGTTTTGGGAACGGAAAGGAACATTTTTGGAACAGCGTTTCTTTATTCAATACTAAATACATTCAAAGCGTGTGCATCTCGAGTGGCGTGAAGGAACCTAATGCCATGTGTGCACTTTCAACCTGCACCTTGTAGGCACGTAAAATATACTATAAACTTTTTTGAGAACTCTGCGTCTGGACTTTGACCATATCATTTAAACGATTCCTTAAAAATCTTTGAAGGCGTGCGTGGATTTCATTGTATTTGAAATGCATTGCTTTATTTAAAAGTGGAGTTTTCGGAAGATATATAACATCTCCCAACAGAACAGAGTTGTGGGATGGTATAGATAGTATTCACAATCTTTGATTTGGCCCATTGTTTCCAACCGACTCTGCTTCGTATGTATATATATATATATATATATATATATATATATATATACTATGTATGTGTGTGTGTGTGTGTGTGTGTGTGTGTGTGTGTGTGTGTGTGTGTGTGTGTGTGTGTGTGTGTGTGTGTCTTAGTCAATTAACTATATGTAGCAGAAGCTTTCTCGGATTATGTTTGTCTTAATCCTCCTATAGGCAAATGCTCTTTGTAAAATCATTTTACGACTTTCGTCTACCGTGAGGACACAACCACCGTCTAGCAGTTTACTCATTACTTTACATAGTATCTCACATTTCCGCAACAAGAAACAGCGCGAACCGTAATAAAGGCCATAAGAAGTCTCAATAATCTAATCAGTATTTTTTCTGAAATTACTTATCAGCTATAATACTGAAAAACAAAATTCGAATATACTATTTTACTGCCATTGAAACTCAAATATTTTTGTATGGTTTTATCTGACATCTACAACTTTTGTTGTTGTTGTTTGCCAATGAAAGGTAAAATTTCGAACCGATATATTGAGCAACTCGTATACAGCAACCTCAAAATATCCAAACATCCTCATAATTTCTTCCATATGACGTTTCGCAAGTGCACGAGACAGTACAAAAAGGGTGACTTGGCCCGGCTTTGTGTAGCCGTGATTTTTACAACACCGCAGGAGTATGATATTACCTCCGCTTTACCTGTAGTTTCATTTGTATTTCCGTAAGAGAAAACAAATAATGTACGAATGCTTCTCAAGCCCGAGTAAAACAATGCATCAAAAGGTTGTAAATTAAAAGTTAAAACGACTAGAAGTATATTTCTTTGTTCGTGACTAGGACCAATCAATCAACCCTCAACAATGTCTTCATTTTCATATTTGGTCATACTTTAACAATAACGTTTTTTTTCTTTTTTAATAATGCGAAATAAATAACACGCAAGCATAAGGACCCCTTTTGTGTCCCTGACGCGTTTGAAAACTACTGGCGTAATAATTTCAAGTCGTCAGGGACGTTCGGTAAGATTTGCCTGCCTTCTCGAATTTGCCTAGAGCCGCACTGTAGTGCATTGCCTAACGACAACCCAGCCGAAGCCCTTCCGCGTGAATAGACGAATGGCGTGAGAGCACGAACCCCACAGGTCGGACAAATAACCGCCGAGGAAATAAGGTAACGGCCGCTTCCTGGTTCCAACTCCCTGAAGGAACGTCGAGCAATTTCTCTACTCCGGGCGAGGCTGCGGGACCGAGACATCTCTATTGGCGCGTAGCAACCCCGCGTTGCTAGCCGCCTCCACCCCCCTCCCCCAATCCTCCCCTTCCCCTACAAGTACTCCTCCACTCTTTCGCTCCTCTGTTGTCTCCCAAGGAGCTCCTGGATCGATTTTCCAACTCCCGTTTCTTCCCCATCCTCCTCCTCCGACTGAGTTTTAACCAAACCGCCAGAAGACGCCTCGACAAACAGCCCTCTCCAAACTTCACGAATATGCTCGCGAAATAGACGAGCGCTTTTTCGAGGGCCAACTTAAGTTAGTTATCGAGTCTAGTTACCTTCACATTACGATACCTTTGTTTCAGATATGCCTTCAATACGCGCGTTCTGAATTTTCTCCAACCCTATTCGCGAACAAGGAATGCGAGCGCGTTGTCTCTGAAGATACGTTACTCCGTCCCTTCGAAGCTATTAGTGGAAGCCTAGGGAATAAGGAAACAGGGAAAACGGACTAACTCAAATATATAGGATGAAAGCGCTAAAAAGATGACAAACAAGTTAAAGGACGACGAACAGCACGGTGCTCTCTTTCGGGGTACTTTAACATGTCCGTCGTCTATTTAGCGCTTTTTTTCCACTCGGAGAATCACCAATTAGCCCGAGTGCATACACGCACTCACTGAGTTTACCTGCCCCGAGACGTTTCTCGTGAAATTTCGCGTGCCCTGAACCGAGCGAGGTACACGGTAGATTCTAATGATTGCCTTTTTGCTGAAACCGACAACTTAAAGAGCTCAGGGCGTCCTGTTATCGCACCGAGCCCAATGGGACTCCGGGGTTTGCAGATAACGCCAAAGAAGGAATCAGAAAGCGAGATGAAGTGAACCAAATCAACAAGCCACGACCGCGTTTCTTTCAGGTGTTAGTGACGATAGAGTCGCACGGCAGCTCGAGAAACGCCGGGGGTGGCCTTTTACGATCACGCATATGTCTTTGCGATTTGTTATTTCTGGGTTTTATCTACCGATGCCTCAAATCTGATTGGCTGCGCAGCAATAATGAATGCTTGCTAAGACTTGCCATGCTTTGCGTTTTTTGTTGTTTTTTTTAGTTTTTTTCACGTTTTCAGTGACTATACTATCTTGCAACGCAAGAGCCTAGAAAAATAGCCCACCCACAAAAAAAAAAAAAAAACACTCCGCCCGTTATTTAATGTGTTGAGGCTCCCGGGGCATTAAGACCCGCGTACACGTATTAACGTTTGAGCGCGATGCGCTGAGTTCCGGCATAGAGTTATTACAATAAACGCTAGAGGCTCAGGTAGCGCTAGTGTGCTGTTGCATTTTGAAACAGACAGCAAGCAGGCAGAAATTGACTTCCGGTAATGCGTTTCTATGGGAAAAAGCGAGAGCATTTCTCTCTGCGCTCGATTATAAGAGCAAATATCACGAATCATTTGTATGTACTAGGCGCATAGGAACATTTCTCAGTCACGCAGAGAAATAATTTATCAGTTACAGCATTTTTATTCAAAATTCGTGGCATGAAAACCGGTGTTAAAACCGCTTCGTACGTGTTTTTATGGGCACTGTCGGACACTGTTAGCGCGAACACGGCGTCGACGCTTTCCAACATGGGGGATATACGTGCCGAACGAACGAAGGACATGTGGAAAACCAAGAGAGACGGCAAGAACTACGCAGTAACACTGGATAAGTAACTCCTTGTGCACGCAGACGATCAAAATAAATTGAAAGCCACTTAATATAGTCCGATATGCAATCAATAAGTACTGCTTTATTCTTTCTGCTCATGAATATGTGCGAAGATACATGTTCTTGGTTCAAATCATCAACCGCACGCTCCAAACCTTTGCAAATAAGAAAAAGTCAGGGAACAGGTGCCGTATAAAAACTGCCCAACATAGGAAATAATAAAAGGACACACCTTTCGTAGCCCACGTAGTTTATTTTTTACATTCGAATGTATTTTTAACTGATCGTAAAGATGCACGACGGAGTTATTTTCATAGAGTGACAGGACGGGCATATTAGCAATATATAAGCTCCACCGGAATGCTAGCGAACCTTGGACACACTCTACATTCCTTTCGATCGTTAGTTTGCTTAGAATCGTCGCTCGTTTTCACATACCTTCCTTGAAACAGAGCTTTGGGCCTGAAATAGTGCGAAGTTTAACATCGTTCAGTAGTAAAGAAAAATGCTGTAACTAAAGCCGTTACACTTTCACAATACCAATAAAGGTACATACTATCCGGTACAACTGAAATAACAAAAGTTATTCGTGTTATCTTCCGGCGAAGAGACAAAATTCACGCGCGTTTTCCCATAGGAATACGCAGGGAGGCTGGAAATGTAGACTGCATGCTGTCTGCTTCAATTTGCAACCGGAAGTCCCGTAGACACTAGCGCCAGCTGTGCCTCTAGCGTTTATTGTAATAACTCTATGAGTTGCGGCATTCGGATGAAGAGTGTTGCCAAGAGCTCTTGCCCCCAGCTTGTTTTCTACGCCGTTGCGTTGACGCGCAGCCGAGCGCAATCAGAAGCCAGAAAGAACGCGCTTTCGTCGCTACCTCATCGCGTTATTTTAAGAAATATCAGCAAAATTCTGTTCGTGTCCTTTTTTTTTTTTGGATAAGTTTTTGAAAACAACTTTTTTTTTTTTTTTTTTACGGTTTTAACACCTGGGCGTTCAGTGTCGCCATTTCTTTTTTTTAATTTTGAGGTGGACTCTCTTTGGTAACTATGATATATCAAATCCTACAACGCTTTTAGTTTTTTTCTCATTATTATATACTTTCCTTTCTGTAAGTCACTTCCGCACAAATACTTAAGCTATTTACTGTGTAAGTAAGGGTTCGAAAAAAGCGAACTTTTTCCATTTTTGAGGTTTTTATGTTATAATACAACACTTATAACGGCTCCCCCAAGTGCTGAGAGGAAAACAAGGCACCTAAAATTTCTTCGATCGAAGAATCACCAAGCTACAAATTGTCAATATCCTTCCTCGTGCATCTCCAGCCCCTCATCTAGAATTCTATAAAGAGCTCACCTTTTCTCTCACCTTACCTTTGAGATTACCTGGCTTTGTTAATCTTTCGGGCACCATAGTTCAGCGACTCAAGAGGTGTATTGAGTAGTATTTAACAACAAACTGTTTGAACGTTTTTTTTTTTTTTTTTTTTTTTAAGACGCGGATGTTACGTGATTTATTAAACTTTGTATTGAAAGGCTTGTAAAGCGAACTCGAACTTCCGATTCCCGAACCAAAACACACATACCACACCCTTTCGTACAGGCCGGTCACAGTCGCTTTGCTCTTTGTTGTTCGGAGAATTCAGAAGCTGATATTCCACCTTAGCATAGCGAACGCTGGAAGGGGAGGCGACCTCCTCTCCAGCGTCCGCTCTGCTTAAAGCCCGGCGACCAGGCTCGAAATTCTGCAAGGCAGAATGTCCTCCAAACCACGAGGGAGAACGAAACAGGCAACTGTGGACAGGGTAGAAGGAGGAGAGGAGGAAGCGAGGGAAAAGTGGAAAGCGCGAACTGGTCATCGGTCTTTAAGTCGAAAGAGAGACGGGACGAGCTTTCGCTTTTCTCTTAACTTGTCACCGACTATAGAATTGTAAACCCTGAAACTAAAAGGGAGCGGGTTATGACGAAAGTGTAACGGTTACAAATATTCTTGATACTTTCAAAACTAGTCAGGTTAGTCCCGTGAGTAATACGCAATAAAAGTAGTCATGTTATTACAAAAGGCACATAAAAAGTTATCAATTACGAGTAATTTCATTACTTGTAGTGAGTACCGTAGAATTTTGGTCTCAAGCATCTCACTAACGCTCCTCACCCGAGATTGTGGTGTTGGCCGAAAAGAACACCGACAAACGAATTGTGAAGCGAAATAACGTTAACGTAACAAGCCCTGCGTTTATTTAGCTGCCCATGACTCAATGGCGCAGTGGTTTGCCACTGCGTCCTGCGATTGAGTGCCCCTGCGGGCACTGCCAAGACTAATACACTGCGCGTACAAAGAACTAACCGCGTGCCAACCACGCGTCCATCCTCGGAACCACCTGTGTCAGCGAACCGCCAAAATCTCGACCGTCAGGCAGTATACGCGCGCTCGTGCTCTGTCTGCGACGTGTGATTGATCGGTAATGTGCCTCACCGATACTCACTGGTCTCGCAAAATCTCGCGACTGTCGAGAATCTTGGTGCCTTTGGAAACGGCGGGCCTCATCAACTCCGCAAAGTCCTATTTCTAGTCATAACCTCCTTTATACTCGTAAAGCCTGGCAGTGCGACGACGGAGCCATAGAGTGCCCGGTCTCAGATATGGAGCGCGATGATCTGGTAGCACAGAGCATCAAAGAGACCTTTCTCGGGGATTTCGGACGTCAGCGCACAGCTTTTGCAGCGGCAAAAAGCCGAAACACACTTTCGGGTCCTTGCATCTCGCCGCAGCGTCTCGCGGCAGCGACGAGACGCTGCGTTTTGGCGTCTCGGCGCAGCGGGGCGCCAGTCACCTGGCTCTCCTCTTACCCGTTGTCTGCCGCACCACCTTTTCCATATTAGCGACCGCGTCTCGTGGCGATCTGCCACGCTTTGTCAGTATATAGGAGGCTATGCTCTAGCTTTCGCGGGCGCGCAGCAACGCCGTCCTCGGTGCGCATATAGCGTAGCGGAGGCGCTTACGACTGGTAGGTTTCGTAGACCGTCTTTCCTCCACGCTGTCCACGTCGAAGACGCCGCCGCCGCCGCCGCGCCTGCGCGTCGATAGCTTTGTCAGCAGACTTCCACATCTCGTAGGGGGTTGAGGGGAGCGTTCTGGTGTGAGGAAAACACGGCGGAAAAGAAATCTGCAAAACCTGAGCAACCGAGCAATGCGGTGTGGGGCAGGGTGTGAGGTTGATGCGGGCTCCTCCAGTTCACGAGTGACGAGCGCACAATGGCATCGCATCAATAGTCGGAAACGGGAAAGTCATCATAAGGAAATATACTCACTCAAAGCTTGAGAAACGCAGGGCGGGAGGAGGACCGAGTATCTCGCAGATTCCGGCGTTCCCAGATGATAACGCCGAAGAGCGAATCACCAAGCGAGACGCGTGACCAGAATAAGCCCAACACTACGTTTCCTAAGCTGCATCTGATCGTTCCTGCATTTACTATACTTCGTTTTACCTTAAGTCCAGACGCCGCCGACGCTGCGAGTTAAGGGAGCTTGCAGCATCACGGTGTTCGTCGTGTCATTCTACGTGTTCTACCATCGCTGAAGCAATTGAAAGTGTAAGTAGAAAACGGCCCAGTGACTTACGCTTTCGGTGCTGCTTGATTAGTCCCATTAGCTCGTATGCGTTTAGCGTCGGCTGCGTTTGTACGTAAGCTGCAACGAAGTATAGTAACGCATCGGAGGCGTCCGATTTGAGCTGCCTGCTAGTCATCAAATTCTCGCGATACAATTTTTGAGTGAAAATTGCGTTTTTTTTAATGTTGGCATGCAATAGTACATATATTTGCGATTATGCTATGTAATTGCGCATTCGTAAAACAAAAATGTGATGAGCACTCGCGTTCAGTATTTCTTTCGAGGGCCAGCAGAGGAAAGGCAGAATGAACCCTTAAACAAAATTACTTTCACAGTACATAGCAGCGGTTCGGTCCAAATATTTGGGCGTATGTCAAAAACCTCTATTTCTAAAAAAAAAAAATTTAAAAGTTTTATTTGAGAATTAAAAAAGAAAACTATTTTTGAGTCAAATACACCTGTTCCAGAAATAAACTAAGTACGTCACAAAAAAAAAAAAAGAGGATAATAGCTCTACCGAACGTCTTCGCTTCATCTTCGAAGCAATGTGTGCCCCGTGACATGCACTTATATGATGAAGAGATGTTTCTTTTCACGCGTCAAAGCGCATCCTTCAACCTCCAGCATCTTTCTGTGCATTAACGCGGGCACCTCGACCGTCGTCGGTGCTACGCTACGCAGCGCCAAGTTTTTCTTCCGAGCAGCTCCATCGATTGTTTCCTCCTGCTCGTCCTCCGTCTTCAAACCTCGATAACTTCGTTCCCTGACAGTCATCGTCGCTCTCCGTCGGCGTCGATGCTTTTTAAAGAGTTGAGGGAAACAAATATTGCCCGCTCTTGTTTTCCCTGAACAAAATACAAGGACTAACAAAGTGTTCAGCTGCCGTGCTTGGATCGAACCCCCGGGCAAGAACACGGTAGCTACTCGTCACAATCGGATCAATACTCTCCGAGAAGATCTTCGCTTCATCTTCCAAGTTGCAGAACTTCGATTTATTTTACTTTTTTCCCTTCGCAATTTTGAGCCCTCAGCTTGGCGCCCCGAAAATGTGTTATTCCCTGGAGTCACTCGAAAAATCTCGAGACCGCAAAAAAAAGGAAAATGGCTAAATTTAATTTTATTTTGTTATCTTCAAAGCGTCTTTTGAGGGCCTATCGCATGAAAGACGGAGGAAAGAGGAGCGGCAAAAAACCCGAGGCTCAGAAAAAAAGGCATCGACATCGGGCATTTGGGTGTAGTTACTGACGGAGGACTTCATTTGTCCCGCCTTCAGCCCGAGCTTCCAACCTTTGACAACGCTTTTACGTCTCGCGCACGTATAGCATACACACACAGCCAAAATAAGGCGGAAGGCAGAGCGCGTGCTAGAGGTTGGGCGTTCGAAAAACACTCCCGGCATTTCTCACTCCATCAGGGACCACTGTTGGTATTCGCGACTCTAGCGAACTGTAGGTGGCACGCTGATTAGGCAAGATGGCGGACGAAAGGGAGGCCGTTTTCGTCGTTCAGCACGCGGACCACCATAAGTGTCTTGCACTGCAGCGTAAAATTAGTGTTACATACAAAAGCAAAGCAATTTTTCGACGATAGATACCTTCTTCTAGTCAGTGCGTAGGAATGACACGGTGGAAGCATAAATATAAGTATTGGAAACGATGTTTGTCTCTATGCTGCCTACGAGAACAAAGCAGCGATAGCAGACGACAGAGTCGAAACGACTGCCTTTCTTGAGCTTCTCGGCGTTGCCGCTACGCGGAGTCGATTTCGCTGGAGTCGCTAATACCTTACACCTCTTAGAAATCCCATAATGTTCATGAAAGGTGACGAAGAGAGAAAATCAACGCCTGTCGTGCCACGTGTATGTGGTGGGCTACAAGGCGGCAATTGCACGAGTCGTAGGAGTTTCTCGTAGATGGCGCTACGGTCGGGAACTTTGAGTATATTCGAGGTTTTGTTGAGTGCTTGAGCTAGAATGAGTCAAGCTCACGAGCAGATTTTGTTGGTTAAATTTACCAACTTTACTAATCAGTTTTACCTTCCGTGGCGAACCGATACGTGCGGTAACTCGAATTTCGAGATCAACTTGCCATGTCCATGTTGTTATTTTCCCTGAGTTTTACCTGGTTACAACTGAAGTTTTTGCTATACAAGGTGAACAAAAACAGAGCAAAAGACAAGGACAAAAGAGGAACACACAAAACAGGACCGGCGCTGGCTCGCAGCTACTAGTTGTTTTTTGTTTAATTTTTTTAATAATAGAAAAATAAAGAAAACATGCAACGCACACCTTCACCTATGAAATAATAAGAAAGAAAACAAGCAACGCATCACACATTCACACGCGCATCTTTCACCCATGGTGAAGCACAGCGAACGCTCACGGCTGCCGCACTTCGTGTTGACGGCACGAGAGGACGCCATTAAAGCATGGGCTGTAGTGGCGCGTTGCATTTTATGCACTAATGGCGCTGTCGTCATAGTCGATTGGGCATTACACTTCAATCGACAGAGGCGGCATAAAACCTGGGGTGAAGGATTTGAACAGGATCCAGTTCGCGCTGTCAAAGCGCCAAGCCAAAACCTCCTCACAGAAGGCTCTTGGAACGCACGGATCCTCCAGTCCATTCTACAGCAGCGCCGCCACGTACATCCGGGACCTTTCCACGCTTGCCACTTCACAACAATGCATGGCGTGCGTGGGCGCATGATCCAACTACCCCTTCTCTAGTTCACTATACCCATGAGAGTTCCCCATTGCGGCACTCCCTGGCATGTTCGAACATTTCAATCGCAATTTTTTTTCAAAAGTAAACAAAACGAATGTTTGTATGAAATCCCTTATACACTACGCTTAGCATGCATAAATATTTGTTAAAAAACAAGCCAACCAACACTATTGGTAATCAAACAATTAAAATTTAATCTGGCAAAAAAAAAGTCTGCGACCTAGGTTAGCTTTTTACAATAAAACTCCAGATATATAGTCAATTATAAGGCACGAATTTACGTGTTTGATTCCATAACTACATTTTAGATTTATTGCGTGTTTTAGACCATTCCAATAACTCAACAAATAAAAAAAGTGTTTTTACAAACATTTATATTGAAATTTGTACTTTGAATGTATTCTCTCGCATTCAAAGACGCTTTTTCTTATGACGATAATGCAGTAAATGTAACGGTACAAGCGAGCCGGACAAGAATGACGAAAACAATCCCTAGAAAAGGGGAACAAGGGTGACAATTAGAACAAAAACAAATCTACAAACATAACCAGGTGACTGGGAGCGAGACCGGAAAAAATCCGCCTAGTCTTGGTATGCAACCAGGGACCTCTACGAGACATACGAGGTACAGTAGTCAGATAAAAAAAATTTACAGCAAAATTAATGTTGTTATGGGAACGATTTAAAAATGATAAAACCGAAGCAAGTCAGGCTCACAAATTAGCAATTGTTCGTGAGGGCGTTTACCAAGGGCGGCAAAACGCGAAAATGAATAATTTAAGAAATCAGGACGAACTATAATTAATTTAGCAAGGGCATATTGTACCACCAAATGCAAGCATCTGTCCTCAGAATGGATGAACCAAAAACTACGTTATCGCTTAAAGGCAAACACACGCCCTGTATATCCCACCAATGTTCTTCGAGCAATAATGTGACTGATTTGCTTTACAGAGGTATTCAAGTCTTAGCTGATGGTGGCTGACGGACTGATTTCAGTGTACCGCAGGAAGCAAAGGTTACGCAAGCACATTATGACTCAACGTTTATATTGTACAGTTCTTAAACAAAGCTATCCGAATATCATTGATCGTTAGTTCGTAAGCCAATATGATCGAGCTAATCATCGCAAATATTAACTTCATTCGAATTGGAGGCATTGAGATCCCGCGAAAATAAACTTAGACTGAAGTTTTTATACATCTATAACAATATTTACCTAAGCTGAGACCAGTACTCTACCTCAGACTGTGTAGCCTGTCAATGCACTTTTTAATCCACGCAAGTTTTAAGAATCAACGTTTTTCCTCAGAAACCAACGTTTTTCAGAAATGCGTTCTTCAAGAACCTTAATGAAATAGAGCTGCTCATCAAAATATACTGGTTATAGCCCTACACATGATGTATATTGTGCAAAGATAAATTATTCCGGTAATTATTATTTTTTTGTGATGGGCGTGATTGTGTTTTTGCCATTGTGCTTTCCATCCACTCCTGCTGGGGCACTCATGGAGCTTGTAGTATTCCAAAATAAATAAATAAATAATCACTAAATGTTCCTCGTTCCGTTCCCCCCTCCCCCCCAAAAAAAAAAAAAAAGCTTTGTTATCAAGCAACAATGTTACTCGTAATATATCTACAATTTCACATAGCCTACAACGCAACTTTTCTAGTCCGGGTTCCTGCTAAATACCACAGAATACACCGAAAGAATAAAAGACGTAAACAGAAAGAACTGTGTATGTCTGTGTTCGTCCCTTACGTGTTTTGTTTTTGTTTGTGTACTGTAGTTTTTAACGCGTTCTGCTACGTGTAAATACCACGGGGCAGCGAGAAGGTAACGCTTGATCTGAGTTACCTTATTATATGGCTGCTGCTGGCCCTAAAATATTTTGAGCTTTCATCTTTTGCCTCAGCTGCATAAATATGTTCCTCTTGCTTCCTTGCTGGGACTCAAAATATGGTAGTGTTATGTAAGTTGTAATATTCTCCTACTCAACTATTTCATTTTACTTCTATAGCAAGTATTTAATTTCTTGAAAAAAATACTCTCGAACTCCCTCATCGAATTTGGTACCGCAATATTTATCCCTCGATCACTCAAAAAAGACACATTTCCTTTGCAAGTTATTCGTCAACACCCAAGAGAGAGCCTAGTTCGCGTGAATCATATACCGATATCTACAACTTCGAGAACACAAGAAGGCACAATTTTGTGTAGCACTATGGTGAGAAAAATAAAGCACAAAATAAATAAAATATACTATAATAATATTTGTATTTTGCATCAAAAATACAGAAGGTTACAAAAAAAATTAGATGTTTTTTTTTTTCACCGCCAAAATAAATTGCGCATCGCCGAACTCTCATTATCCGCCAAATGTAGCCCTCGCGGATCAACCCAGATGTCACAGTTCCGGCGCTAACCGTTAGCTTGTTCTAAAGTTATAAGTCATTCTCTGAAATTTTCAATGAAAATATGACGGCCGACAGAGCTCTCGCATACAGTAAACGCTATAGCTCCAGTTACCAAAAACGTGCAAACATGTGCCCCACTTTCTAACTAAATAAAAATTCAGAACATTTTTTCTAACTTTTGATTGAAAAAAAAAAACGGTTAGGGCTGAAACTTTGGCATCTGGCTTTGGCATCTGGTTTCACCCTCTAGCGCTACATTTGGGCAAAGAATGAGTGTCTTGCGATAATTAGTTTATTTTTACAAGAAAAATAAGCGCTATCTTTTTATGGAATGCGCTGTATCCATCTGCGCACCCTATTTGACGGCAGGAGAAATATCCGATTCAGCGTCTCTTGTATAGAGGTTCGCATGTGAACGGCAGCGCGTTGTTGTTAACATTCTAGTATAACCTTTAACGGTACAGATTACAGATTTACCGTAATGACTTATCATCAAAAGCATTTATTTTACCATTGTGCACGTTATTTGTCAATACGGCGTGCAAGTTTTCCTGCTTCTTTGCGCACCTCGTGTGTTTGTTAACCTCAAACCTGCCCGTATAGCCTCGTCCATACTCACAAAGCTTGCCAGTTCGACGACGGAACCATAGAGTGCCCGGTCGCAGATGTGGAGCGCGAGGATCTGGTAGCACGACTCATTAAATATCTATTTCTCGAAGAACCTGCACGCCAGCGCACAGACTTTTCAGCGCTGAGCACCCGAAACACTCTTGTTCGCTCGGGAGAAGTACGTTTCAGCGTCTCACCGCAGCGGGGTGTCAGGTGGCTCTTCTTTCAACCGTTGTCTGCCACTCCACCTTCTCCATTTCGGCGGCCGCTTCTCGTAGCGATCTGCCAGGCTTTGTCAGTATATAAGAGGCTATGGCGCCCGCGTCCTTTTGTTTCGACACGACCTCGACCAATCACGGTTCGGCTGTCCCGTCATCGCTCGTTCCCTGCACCTTCTCTACGTCTTTCGGACGCATTTTGGAACACTTGCTGGCCGTATATCGTGGATTCTTTCTTTGCGTCAGCTCTTTGAGTACGAGAGATATTGCATTGCAGCCCACTGAATATTGCGAACAAAACGAGATGGCACGTCTACTACGAGGTGCGATCAAAGAGGTCGGAAACTGATTTTGTAGCGTACAAAGAGAGGGCAGGACGGTGATTCGCGCGCAGCAAGTCGAAGGAAGGGACCTTCGTGGCTCATTGTGCCACAGGACGTCCCTCTGTGAGCATTTGGAGCTGCGCTACGCGAGTTTTTGTGACCACGTGCAAGACCATAATGGCGATTTCACCGTGCATTGTAAACCAGAGCGAGAGCGAACATCAATTCTGCGTCAAACTCGGCAAATAGAAAACAGAGACCTTTGAAATGATTCAGCAGGCTTATGTCCAAAAGCAGTGAATTGTGCAAAGTGTTTTAAGTGGTACTGGCGCTTCAAGAATGGCAGAACATTGCTAGAAGTCGAAGAGAGGTCGAGTGACCTTCTCCGACTTCTCTTTGCCTTCAGTGACGTTCTGCCATTCTTGAAGCACGAGTTTGTGGTAGGGTTGCCTTGCTGCATGCCCATCCGGGAGGAAGAAACACGAAGCCGGGGTTTCCATAACGAGAAACTACATTTATTAGAGTAACAGGAATGGGTTGTTGGTATCAATGTAAAACATTGGCGGAGCGTTCGAACTGCGCGCCTCCGTGACCACGGTCCGTCCTCCTCCCTCCGTTGGCGTGTGCCCTCTTTTGTAGGCTTCTGCGCCTCGTCCCACGTGCGCTGTTGCGCGCCTCAGATGTTCTCCAGTTTGGGCGGCCGGCAGCGGCCTCTGGTCGTGGTAGCAGACTTGCTCCGCACAAGTTTCACTAAAAACACCTCGTACACCCCACTGCTTTTACAGCGGAGCTGTTAGGGCTAGTTTCCCCAGGATCGTGCCCCCGCAAAGAAATGAAGACACCGAACTCTGGACACCTACCGCCATCTATGAGCGCCGGCGGCAAGCCACGTATCTGGTTGCCGCCGTCGCTCATAGATGGCGGCAGCGCTTTCCACTCTGGCTTAGGGAGGCTCAAGTGAAGGGTGGGTGCAACTGCTAGATCAGGGATCACGGAATGTGGACGCCATTTAATTGCTAAATTTAGCTGGGAGTCTACGGGGCAAAGGGTCGTTTTATTTCCTAAGTTAGGTCATAAGAGCCCATTAATGTGCTTGAATAATTTACGCAAGGTATAAATGATTACTTTTTCATAGCCACCAGTTTTGTTCCGATTTGTTGAAGTATTTATTTAACGCGAAAATTGGTAAATTCGCGCCATCTTGGACGTTGCTGCTTCGTCTGGCAACCCTGCTTTCTCCTCTCGACGTTTGAAATTCCCGGAGCGGGAAGGTAGCGAGAAGGAGCGGGAAGGTAGCGAGAAAGGCTACGCCAAGGCGTTCGTTGCTTGCAATGGGAGGCGAGAGGAGGAAAGGCTAATTGAGCAACAGAGTCGCCACAGAGCGGGCGTCTGCTCTCGCGCAGGCAACATTGCCGCATTCCTTTCCCAATCCTCTCCCTCAGGCGCCGCCGTTAAATTGCAAACGCTCTCCAGGTTTCGAGTTGCGCCCACCCTCACTATACTTCGTTTCAGCTTCCGTCCGAGCGCAGCCAAAGCTACGTGTGGCCGGAGCCAATCACACGCCGGCAATAGGTCACGCGATCTCGCCTGCACTTTTGTATCACTCCGCTGCGCCGCTGGTCGTCCGCGCCGCCCGCGCTCGCCGAGTATTTCGTCTGCTACGGGTGCATCAACGGTATCGTCTGCTACAGGTTTAAAAAGGGCCCTTTCACGTTCTGAAATTTAGTCACAGGGGATGTCAGTACGCAGGCTGGCCGCTGGTGCCTGTGTCCGAGCTTTCCACCCGTTCGGCATTCCGGCATAGTTTCGAGATGTAAGTACACATTGCAATTGGCGCCCAATGATCCGGCCGTTGATGTTTCCTTGTATTGTCTGGATATACCAGGGCTCGAGGCGCAGTGCTTTCACCAGCTTCTCGGCTTTCAATGTGATCGGCAGGTAAAGCGGTGCCCTGATTTTGCCGCCTATCAGTGAATTGTAGTGGCCCGGACGCTTTTCTTGTTTACAACACATTCGCGGTACGACGCGGCCGGAGTCTCCTGCCGAATTTGAAAGTAGACATTCATCACGACCTCTCGCACCTGACGCCCAAACGTGCCTTTGCGAAAGGACGTTTTGAAGCGACTCGGTGAGGAAAGCAGCGAAGCGCATGATTCGGCCATTACGGGAACGATATCACACAGAAAAACCGCGCGCTGCAGCCGTGTTGCCAGCGGATGTACGTGTTTTCGCCAAACCACATGCATTTACATATATGAATAAAAACATAAACTTCAGATATTTAATTCCTTTAGTTGCAAATCATTCTCAGCAGTACACATCTGGAATATTGTGCAATGTTTACGCACAAAACAGTTATTTAACAAAAATTACTTTTGCGGACTACTTTGTGGTGCGTAGGAATGCTCTTCTCGAAGTTGCGAACCGTCCCCCAGCCTTTGGCTGCGCTCGGACGGAAGCTGAAACGAAGTATAGAGCCTTTCCCTTCTGGCTCGCCGACTTGCGGCCGGCCATTACTTTCCATTGTACAGCTCCGCTGGTCTTCCTTCTGCACCAGAGTGGAACAGGCTGAAAGTTTTTGACATAAGCCGTCTCAATAATTTCAAAGGTATCTGTTTCAGATTTGCCGAGTTTTGCGCAACATTCCTGTTCGCTCTCGCTTTGGTTTGAAGTCTATGGGGAAATCGTCGATGTGCTCGTGCACGTGGTCGAGACAAACTCGTGTAGCGCAGCTCCAAATGTTCACAGAGCGACGCCCTTTGGCATATTGAAACAAAAAACGCTCTCTGGCATCGACCGAATCGCGCGCATCCCTGCGCTGCCCTCTTTTTTACGCTACAAAATCAGTCTAGCAATTATATGATCGCACCTCGTATATTACACTTGGGAGCGATTTCTTTCTGCACCGCTGATGATGAGACATAAACTAAGACGACATTTTTTAGCATATTTCACATTTATTATATAAAATAAATACGAGTACAATTTTTTTAATCGCTAAGCTGAATATGGCATGAATATCAGAAACATCTAAAAGATATTTATATATATGTTAGCAATGGTTCCTCCAGCCATGTCTTTTATTTTTAATTTCTAAGCAAAGTAGTGAACTGCTATTCACAGAAGTGCGGCGATTCAAATGCAGCTTTTTTGTATAAAATTCCTTTTTGAATAAGGGATGAATCAACTAATGAAGGTGTACGATCCTATTTATCGACAAAAACGTAATATTCACGAATATTAGATAACTCGAGCATAACCCAATTATTTCTTTCTTCCTTTAAACCGAAATTGAACCGAAATTTGGATTTCAGAAAAACACTGCAGGAGATCTAGGCCGGACGCTACAATCCCTACAACACTACTCGTAAGGCGATATCTCGAATGGACGGCCGTATTTTGAGAAAAAGAGGTCGAGATTGAACAAGGCCGACGAGGCGCGTGGCGTCAAGATACCTAGTTTCCTCCTCTCTTCGCTTGGCTCCCTCAAGGCGGCGAAGCAGAGAAGACGCGAGGCCGTTCCCTCTCCTTCTCGGAGAAACATGACGTCAACAAACCTGTCAAATGCTCCTCCTTTCTTGAAAATGCGGTCATCCGTTCGAGATATCGCTGTATGAGTGATGTTTTGGTGTTTGTAGCATCCCGTTGCACGCTTTTGCCGCGTGTTTTGTGGAATCCAGAATTCGGTTCAGCATCCCTTTAACGCTTTCTTTGTTGGAAAATTCTGCCATGCAAATTATAATTTCTGAAGATCAAAAACTAAAAGTGATCTTTGGCGCCTTTATTCATAGTCATATCGCCGTTCCATTCCGTCCTGGCGTTCCTTTGAAGCATCGAAGCGTCCTCGCTTCCGCGTCTAAACAACCCTCGATCCTTTAGCATACGCCGCACTGATTCCTCCCCGCGTGCTGAACAGGAGACAGAATATTTGTTATCTATGCCCAAATCAAGGAACAAAAAAGTCTCTTGCCGCACTCCCGCCCTCCTCCTTATCTCCCGAGCAATCCGAAATGACTCGAGCTAGAAACTTTCGCTCCTACTTCTCTGAAAAAAAAAACTTCAAGTGCGACTCATTAACATAAAGAACCCATATACTTCGTCTGTTTTGCCGTGTTTTTCGGGTGCCAAAGCATAAGAGTCCGAAGACACCGTCTAAAAAAAAAATGAGAGCAAAAGGTTTTTTTTGTTTTTTTTTGGAGGCTGGGCAGCATGACTGTATAAGTTGAAAAACATACACCCTACACAAAAGCATGTAAATCAGCACAAGGTATGTTGGGGGAAAGCGTTGCACAAAAAGAAAAAGAAACAAAACGAGAGGAATGAGCATCTAAACTTTAAGCATTTCTTTCATTTTTAAAAAGTCTCTTTCGGTCCTTTTTCTTTTTGTTTTCCTTTCCTTTGATTCAATTTAACGAGGGGACGAAAACAAACAAAAAAAGAAATCATGCAAGGAAGTTAAATAGTCGGTTTCTACCCCAACGCTCTGAGGGAGAAGCTCAGCGCTGGCCTTCGCCGTGACGACGTGCTAATTAAGAGGCTGTTCGAGGGGAAGTTTCCTAAGCCCCGATTCTAATTAGCGGCATCTCTTCTGGCCGCAAACTCGTCTTCTCAGAAAGAAAACTTCCACAAAAACAAAATCGTAAAAAAAAAAAATTAACCGAAGGAAACGGTGGCAATTTTGATAGCGCGTTTCGAGCAGCGTTTTCATATCGACAAGCTCTGTGGCACCTCCAACATGATATATGCGAGCACCTGGACTTATATGTCTTTGCTGTTGTTTTTCGATCGTTCTTTTTTTTTTGCATTTTATGCTTCAATTGTTTTATTAATCTCCTCAAAGCTTTTTATCTCTGCCAGAAAAAACGGTATTTTCAGAATAAAAAAGAAGGATTTCATACATCTCGATTTTTATTTATTTATTTATTTAATAATACTGCGTGTGACCCTTTCTCGACTGAAAGCTATGGCAGGAGTCTAAAATATTAAACTTTAGAAGAGAAAAACACTTAAGGGTGGTTTAAAAAATCTATCTGGTGCAGAGTAAAGTTATTAATTGACGAAAGCGCAATATTAAAATCGAAAATATTTATTTATTTAATTCTTTGAAATAATATCGGTCCTGCACAGGGCCGGGATAGGAGCGGAAGTTAAAAAAACACAAGGAACACAACGCGTGAACCTTTGAGGCAGCGATCACAAAGTACGGCTACACAAGATGAAACCTATTCATGACGAAAAATAGCCATTCTATAATTGATCGTGACACAAATATTCAAACCTGCAAAATTGAGTAAACAAAAATTCGAGCGAAACATACTGAATATTGCTTCGAATTCAATACACAAATATCTCGAAATAGTTCGAAGATAGTATGAACCTCAGGTCGGCGAAATCTCATATCCTATGCCGTACACTCTAAAGTAGATCTGTGTGTTACTTTTCTTGCAGGTCATAGAGACAACGAACCACAGTGAACAATAAAAGAATTCTAGCGAAGCTCAAAAAACAATATGATAAAAAAAAAAGGAATTGATGTTTGTAGGCAAGTGAAACGTTGTCCCTGCGCGCATCCCGTATGGTTGAGTCATATTGTAAGTTCCGCCATTAGCTGAGATATTCTACCGTTCGCCAACTGTTTCCCGATTCTGAAAAAAATATTCATTGAATTTTTTAGATTGTAGTGAGGGTCCCATTAACACCACAAAATAAAGAGGTATTCGTAACAATGCGATAAGGCCTATGTTTGCGTAATGTTCATTGTCTCGTTTTAGACCGGCGCAGTAATGGCGCCACTACTTTTAATCGACGAATCCGGGGTTCAGTCACATTTATCTCGTTATAAAAATAGCTAAGCAATCGCGCGGGAGCCAACGGCGTCATTAATTTAACCTGCCTGATTAATGCGTAAACCGCCTTGCCCATTGCCGCTTAGAAAAAGCCCTCAGAACCGACTTCCACGTAAGTCATGCCGTTTTGTTTCCTGCTCTCGTCGCCGCCATGCCCACTTTCTTTTTTGTTTTATTTTGAATGGAGATAAATCTGATTAATTTTTGAAGCTTCTTTCGAGCCGCAACCTACTCAAGTATTGGGACTTCTAAGGGCACCTCTTACGTAAACAGTAGCTATTACAGGTAAAACTTTCATCCGACCTGTAGAAAACAAGTTTTCCACCATTTCCTTTGCTGCGTAATGAGCTTTTCTCGTGCTCACGCGGCCCTTAAGGTATTCTACAATATTGATATAGTACACACAAAAAGCAGTTAGAAATGCGAGGTGCTTACATCGTTGTGAGTGGTCAAATAATAATAATAATGTTAAGGCTAGGAACTTTGTTTGGCATCACTGTCTGATGCGAAGATAGAGAAATAAATGTAATAAAACACAGCAGGCAAGTTTCATTTCCTTACAAACGTTGAGCAGCAAAGATTCAAAGCGAAACGTTGAGAATGCACACAATTATAAAATAAGAGCAGCTAATAACTATACGGAGATTTAGAATAGCGTACGCAAAAGCGTTGCTTAAGCAAAGAATAGCGTCGTCGCCACAACGCATGCGCCGAACACTAAACGCGTTTTGCGATTTGCGTGAGTTATTTTAGCGTCGCTGTTTTTCGGAAAACCGCGCGCTTACCGAAAGAGTCTGCATTCCTCCAAGGAAAATTCGTGATGCGCTAGAAGTTGTATAAAGCCAACACGAGCAGAGTTAGGAAATGTCGGCTGTTGCTCGGCAACGATCGCCGGCGACTTGCTGCTTGCGACGCGCGAACGTTTCTAGGCAAGGCAGCGAATATCCGGTGGGGTGGGTACGGTGTGCGAAGGTCAGTATAGCCTACATGAGACTTCCCTTGCCGAGGCAACGCAAGCGGACCAGACCGGTCGACATCCACGGGTTGCGTTCTCATATTTAAAGATATCTCAAATATTACCCTGCGAAACAAAAAAACGTGTTTTGTTTTCTGAAGTTACAACATTTCGTGCTTGAAATAAAAATTGTTTACTGTATCTGGGTGGCGTTGCCAGCGCTAAATGCTTGGGATTTTCGCGTAGCGAATGGTAAACGCTGTTCCGAAACTGTAGAGAGTTTTCGTACTGAGTGGAGCAAACGCAAGCATTCCGCATCGCGTGTTCCACAGTGAGCATGCTCCGTACGAACGCAGCGCAGCGAGCTTTCCGTGCGTACGTTCGCTATCGAGTTTTGCGTGCGTACGCAGCGCTTCCCTGCGTTTGCGTTTCATTGCTCTCGTCGCGCGCGGGACAGCGCGAGACTCAGACTGCCTGAATACCGGCCTTAGATTGCATGGAGCAGTTTACAAGGGTGCACCTAGATGGCAGTGCAACTGCTTGTGCATGCGTGGCGTTAGAGCACGCAGTGCTAAAGCAAGGGTCTTTACGTTATTCTTAAACTCTCTACTCTCTTGCGTAGCGTCCGCTAACGCAAGCGCTACATTTAGCGGTTACGTGCGCTAAAATTAACTACGTTTTCCTAAAACTCACTAATAACAGGTATAGGCATCCGAAGTAACGTAAAACATCGCAAACGCAGCGTGACCGCAATATCAGAAATAAATTGAAGAATTATTTGTTTTTCTAGATATTATAAGTTATCTTGAAGCAATATGACATCATGATCCAACAGAAGAAAAATACAAAACCTGCCCAAGCCTTACATACATACATATACATACATATGTGTATTGCGCAGTAAACGAGTACATAAATTACCCAGGCCCGCAAAAGCACGTGCATGCTGTAGGCGGGACACTGTTGCAATGGATAGGAATAGTTTCATGACTCTTACACAAAGCAATGCACCAGCATACTTCCGGCAAATAACAAAAACAAAAACACGACACATTCATTTCCCACAATGTACACACTACGAGTACATTACATTAAAATATATTGTTCAAGGTTCTGACAATACTCTGAAATACTCCCAGATATATGCCGCTGACGGCGATTCTCAGTGCACCTGGCCCGTCACCCACTCTACACGTTTTCCACCGTTTTCCTTTATTTCAAAGCCTCTGCTTTCACAGAACATGCCCGCCTAAATTAACAATGATACTGGAAACCTGCTCAAATCTGGCATCAGCCTGTGAAGGGAAACGCCTTCGTTTCCTTTGAGTGGCGGAGATCTCATAATAAAAACACATAATTGCACCTTGACAAGCGAGGTCACATTTTCTGTTTCTTCATAGCTTCTAATATAAAAATCCTAGTTTGCCATTCGAGATGGATTATTTCAAAGTTTAGCTTATTATTTTATTAGGCGGATTGTATCTTTGCGCAGCATCTATGCGCTGCCCCAGTTCGATTTATCTTTCTAATTTCTCAAAGTGGATTTCGACGCTCGCAAAATTTCAGCCTTTCTAGGCATTGACGGCGCGGCCCTGGCCTTTGCTACCACTCTTTAAACAGTGTGTGCTACGCTTCTGCCGAATATCCAGGTAAGAAATCGCTACTAACATCCGACGAATCCCTGCAAATGAACGTCGGAATACGACTAGATTGGAAAAGGACGATGAGCTCTGGTTCAGTAACTATTGCGTTCGACCTGCACATTGTTCCTTCACGCATCGAATAACTAAGTAAAATCATATTCTGAGCTTTGTCATTTACAAGGAATATTTTCGTTTTTTGCATTTATTGGCCACTGGCGTGTCTTGCAATAACAAGAAGGCAAAAGTTTTTCTGTGAGTGAATGTAAAACTGAGTTTAGAACTGCTCACCTCCGATGCACATGCAGCGGCCAAATGTGGCTGTCGGTAAAAAGTGAGACCTGCAAACCAGATTTTTTTCTTTTAGCCATTCCACGAGAGTCTACCAGATACGAGCTTAAAAGTGCGTAAAGTATAACTTTTGTTTCCTCTTTTTATTACTCTAACTTGATCGGCATTCATCATGCAACCTCAAAACACACAAATTATTTCCGCGTGCGGCTCGGCTTCTAGGCAAAAATGCCATATAAAATTCCGATTTCTTCTCCTTATTTCGGTCATTTTTCTCTGCGGAGGGCACTGTGAAAAACCAAATAGGAAGGAGTTGGTTCACGCTGAGCTGCTATCATTGACCTCCAATCAATGTGCGTTCGATTTCGCCACCCTCCATTCACGGCCGGTAAATTTGGCTTTCGACATTGTCTTGGAGAAATTGTTAACCGCGTGAAAGACAGAAAGACTTGATGTCTTAGTGTCAACCCTGACCGTAATTCTCTACTTCACTCTCTTCACGTTTCAAGCCTTTCTTCAGATGGTCGTGGATATTTTATTTGAGTTTATATATAGAGGCGGGCGGAACATACGCAAAATTCGTGAATTTTAGAATCCAAAAGGCACGCAGATCAAGATGTAGTTAAAGACAATCAAGTCAAAAACATATTGAGTGCACCATGAAAGACAAAAACATTTGATAGCAGTCGATGGCACAGTTCACGAGCCGGCTTCGCCATTTATTGCAAAATATTTCTTGGGCTGGGTGATAGAGTGAAGCCATAAAAAGTCGGGCGGACGCAATAGTCTGTTGAGTATATCGTTCATTTTATGACTGCGTCTTGTTTTGGGGTTACGTATCGTTTCCAGAAAGCCTTTACTCTTACTCTTCTTTCTCGTTGTACTTACGCCGGTTTCACCAGATGAGATCCTGAATGGTGCGTTCTTGAGCTGTAGCGACGGCTGTGACAGCAGGGGACTTTGTCGCCGCCAGTGAAGTAATCCGCAAGACTGCGTTCATTTTGAGGCCTTGAGTTGGGTAACCAACGGTAAAGATCGATTGGCTGCCACTCTGGTCACCAACCGATGATGACGGTAATTCGTTTCATGGACGAGACTGGTGCTAAAAAGGTTGATCCTTTTGTGTGTTGCGTATTCGCAGATCGGAAAAAGGCAATCAGTAGAAATGATAGCTTCCGGCTTTATCCAAAAAATGAAAACGGAACATTTAGTGATAATCTTATCATTTTTACTGACTGCACGAAGCGGGTCGATTCCTAAGAATTAAGCAACACGATGAAAACCGATCATTCGAAAGTAAAAAAAAAAAGTATGAGGGACTCGGTTATCTAATCGACCTCACAAGCAATCGAACCCGGTTTTTCGAGAAATTTAAGATGGCATTGAGCGAAGCTTTGTCATAAAATCGTCGGACTTTCTCCGCTACCTGATAACATTTTTTTTTTTTGGGGGGGGATAATTATATGAATCAGTGACTTACGAGAAATCTGGCTCACATATTATTGCTTTCATAACTGTTCTCATTTGATACTCTACTGCTAGAGCTTTTACGATAATCTGTCATTGCAAAAATTTAGAAAACAGCTAAACATGTTTTTATTCTAAATATATTGTGTATATAGTGTTTTGCGATGGTCACAGTGAACAGAATACATCAAACTTTTTTAACCGGCAATGATTTTAGCTTTTTCTTTAATGGTCTTGAACAATTATTTATTTATTCAAAGTACCTCAGAGGCTATTCGGCTTTACATGGCCTATACAGATTGGTGACTCCTTTAATCGCTTCGGTGTTGTTTTTTTTCTTCTTTTTAATAAAATAACACAAGCAGTGCAAAGAAAACGTCATCTTCGGACTATGAGTGGAATTTTTGTATCTACAGGTAATTGAAATCCATAATTTAACCTTTGCGAATTTTGTATTAAACTAGGTCCAATAGATGTATCGAAAAAATGTATTCAAAATAGTATAAAATTCGACTAGCTCGCTTACAATTGCATTTTACTACAATTGTCGGACAGTACGCTATTCCTAAAACAGATCGCCAAGTCTCAAGATAATTAGATTTGCGCAAGCGCCACTGACATCCCATTAACAAAGTCTGAATAGTGATGTCTCAAAGAACGCAAAAGGCTAAATTATCCTTGTGTGTTTTCTTCTTGCCGCTTGCTTCTACTCTGGTTTTTATGTTTTTAGTTATTTCGAGAATTTAGAGCTGAGCAGATTTCGCCAGTGCATAGTCTACGAACTCTTTGACCGCAGTGTCTTCATTGCCATTCACTGGTTTCATAGAATGAAAAATGCCCGACTTTGCTATCGGGGGAGAATCGGTAGCAGTGGGCTTAGTCCATTGCTTAAACTCTTAACAAAACTTTTTTTTGCATTTATTAGAATCTGCAGCATGCCCACGAGTCCTGTTGAAGCCTTTGTAGTGACTTGGTACCGGCTTGGTAACGTACTGTACGAACTACCGCATAAATTCAGAAGGTGGTGAAAGAATCGGATCAAAATTACCAAAAAAATAGAAGTGACCTATCCGAGTACAAATCTAAAAAAGGATACGTGATTTTCCTTACCTGCTGTGCCCATCTGCTATCCATGCAACCTCTGACTGGCGCAACATCCGTCATTGCGAAGCCCCGGCGCAAGCTTACCACCCGGTCACGCCAAAAGGGGACGGTGTTATTTTAGTCAGGAATGACACGCGCTCGATAAAACACAGTAATTGAAAAACAAAACAAATAGAACCCATGGTTCGTCAAGTGATTTCAGCTACATCTCGTCAGCTTTTGGCCCGACCGGGTGGCAAAGCTGACGCCGGGGCCGCTGCTGCCATCTGTCGGTCGTTTCGCCAGTCAGAGGGTGCGTGGATAGCAGGCGGACGTCGCAGGTACGAAAAATCTGTTGTTATATATTTCTTCTTTTTTTTTTTACTTTTCACTAAGGTAAAATTGTTTTGTTTTTTAAGTTTTTTGCGATACTTCTACTACTTCATTCGGGCACCTCTCTGGTAAATCGTAGCGCAATACGTTAGCAAGCTGATTTGTGCAGTCACGTTAAATGCTTCACCCAGATTCCTGGGCACGCTGTAGATTGGCCATTGAGCGAAGGTTCTGCAGTTTGTCTTCAGTACTCTCTGCAAGAAACGAGTCTCCTTTGATATAGAAGTCCGCGCCCCTCAATAGCGCCATTTCTGGGCTTCAGATGGAATTATGTAAACGGAGAGAAATTAGCGTACCAATTTGTTCAAATTACCCATTACCAGTGACGATATGGCTCTACTCGTTGATCTGAGTAGAACTGTAACGCTCAATTGAGTTTTCTCTCGTGCATACCCACGCGCAGAATTTGGGGTCAGGTGATGAAAACGAAGCGGTTGATTGGCTCGGCAAGTATGTACCTTCCACTGCAGTGTCAGCTTATCAGCTTAGGAGCGAAGAGGGTATAGGCGATACGATCAAATTTGAACCAGAGATATGGTACTTGTTAGATCATAATCTGAACCCTGAGACACGGAGGATTTGAAATAACGGACAAGAAGACACATTTTATTTCTTCCGTGTCTCAGGGTTTAGGTTATGATGTTTCCTAACCAGCTCGCATGAGCACTAACCAGCTCGCATGGAAACTCTCCAATAGCGGGCAATGCTCAGAACAGATAAAATGCAACGACTTACGGCATTCAACCTCCAAATACGGTAGTGTTAAGTTCCCACAAAACGTCTACTTAAAAAAGAGTATTTAGAAACATTGTAAATCCAATCTATTTACGAAACTGAAAGTGCGAAATACACAAAATTGCTTTGGTTTCATTACATCGGTAAATGTCACATTTTGCGAGTGGGTTCTTGGGAGTCACCACAACGTAACGTTCCCTTTCCTTCAGGCAGTCTTTATCGTATTATCTTACGCCCTTGAAATTCCCCTATTTTCCTACATTTAGACCCTGCACGGCGACGTCCTTGCAATCTCCGGGGCTTATAAACGAAAACAAAAAAAAAGTCGCCCTCACTTTCTCCAATGGTCTGCCTACCTGCCTACGCGTGGCGTAAGAGGGGAGCAGCTGATTGGGTGAGCAAGCACGTCGCTTCCGCTGCGCTGTTGGCCCCCGACCTGACGCAATGCACGCGGTGGCCGTTGTTACGCGTTCCCCGAGGCACGCCGCGCTCTTTACGCGCTGCCCGCAGCCATCTCTCCAAACCCGAGGTACGTGCCTTGGCCCGCAAAGCACCGCACTGCCGCAGCACCGTTCCTTCCCAGCCCGAGCCCCGCCGCAGCCCCGCAGCACTTGGGGAAAAGCTGTATAAGTTTCCTTTCACCATAGGACGGACCGCGGCGGAAACTATACGGGCCATGGGGGCCAATCAAAACGTCGCGCGAGAATCACGTGACCTTTGGAGTGGAGCGCAGCGTGAAGCCTTCGCAGCGCCGGATTGGCTGGGGATGGCCCGTCAGCGTCCGCTGCGGTCCATCGCTAGGTGGAACGGGGCGCACATATATAGTGGCCGCCCACGCCGAGTCTATCAACGCGTCCGCTCCGTTAGAGGCGGGAACCCAGGCGGGACAAGCGGGGAAAATTAAGTACAATTAGAGGAACCGCCCGACCGCGTAATAGGATTGCGGTGTGATGGCTGCCGGGAGCGGACACTTTGTGGGGGCCGGGGGCTTAGAGCCGCCTTATATTACGGGAGTTGTGTATATGGCGGGCCGGCGTCTCCAGTGTTGCTTGGGGAATAGCCGCTGTAAACAAGCGCCGGTCGGCGGGGGGTTGCAGGGCTGGTAACACGGATGCCCGTCATTCTGTTTGCGTGCTGTTATAAACCAGATTTAGCGGATCTTTTTTTTCTTTTGTTTCGGCAGCGCAGTTCCCGAAATTGGCAACAAATATAGCTCGTGCCGCTGACGTGAGATGTCGTTCGAAGCGCGTAAACGATACGGCGTCGTGGCCGTAAAAGACAAGGAAGCTTTCGTAGATCGTTTTGCGCCGTCCCGCAACGCTTTCCGCAACCCGCTACGATACCCGGGACTCTACAGTCAAGGCCATGGGCGCGCAGGCGCAGTAGCGGCTTCTTCGTTGCGGAGGGCATAGCGGAGGGGAAAGCGCAGTTTACGAAAACTCCATACTGTCTACAAAACCTTACCGTTGGCGTAGTGCACCGCCGATGCTCTGGAGACCGCTTAACTTCCCTCACGTCTCCTGTAGCGAGGCTGGCATGTCCCAGTTGTCTGCCGCTGTAAAGCCTCGACCGCGAAGAAGCTCGGGCTTCACTATCAGGCTGGCATTTCTATAGCCTGGCCTGGCGCCGTGTCGCTCCAAAGTGCGCCAATCACCGTATACAGACACAAAGTACTCGGTAGAAGACAGAAGGCGGCATACAAGGGGCTTCGAAGGCCACAACAGGAGACGGCAATCCAGGGTCAGCAAATCCTTCTTGAAGCAGAAGTGAGAATCGTAGTTGTAGTTAGCCTGAGCGGAAGCGCACTAGAGGGGGACGGACGAGGGAACGGGACTTGGCCGACGGATGCGAGTTGGTCAATTGTTCCGATGGTACTCGTTTTGTTGAGGTGACTTCCTCGGATGTGACCTGAGCGCGACTTGATTGGGTCGGGCCTCGAACAAGATCTAGCGACCCGCAATGCTTACACGCGAAGGACGCGCCTATGGATTGTTTCGAGAGAAGCGGCATTCAGGAGAAGAACCTACGCTTGCTGGCGGCGGCGGTGTCGCCTTTAGCCCTGAAGCCACCATGCCGATATTCCTGAAACAAGCAAACACATGTACCAAGAAAAAAATTACATGTTCTTTTTTTTTTCACCGCGAAAATTGACTATACTTGTCGCCGAACTCTCATTCTCCACCCAAATGTAGCGCTAACGGTGCGAACCAGATGTTAATCTTTCAGAACAAGTCGTTATCTTATTCAAAAGTCAAACCTTCACTTCTTATATTTTCAAGAGTAAAACGGCTGCCGACTGCGCTCTCAAAAACATGGAGCTGAATGGTGCGGGTTACCGAAAACGGGCATCATTTTGCCATTTCAATTTTTAAAAAATATATCCCTTATAACCTTTGAATAAGATAACTCTTAGTTCTGAAAGTTTAGGAGTTTGACGAGCGTTTGTGTTTTGCCTTTTTTTTTATTCATCGCAAAGTTTAGCATCTGATTAGAACCGACATCGCGACATTTGGTCGGAGAATGAGCTTTCGACCGTGCACACATAATTAAGTCAGCAGTTAAAAACAAAATGTGTACATTTTTGTGCGGACACACTACACACGTTTTTCCATATAATTTCTATAGCTGGGCAGACTTGTACCGTACGCATTACAAGTAATCAAATTACTTGTAATCGATTACTTTTTGGAGTAATTTTGTAATCAGTTGATTACTTTTATTAGGCAGTAATCACAAGAGTAATCTGATTACTTTTTGAAGTAATAAAATTACTTGTAACCGTTACTATTTTTCCACGGGACCCCCCCCCCCCCCCCCGGCACACGCCGGTTTTTTTCTGAAATGACAAAAATAAAATTTGCTTTTTTTTTTCGAACGGAAACAAAAAAGATTTTTGCGGAGCTTAGGAAACGAGGTCAATCCCTTTCTATGTACAGTTTTGTGGAATGTCCGTCTTTTTTTTTTTTTTCGAGCTGGGATTGGGAGTAGGAAGCCCCAGGGAAGCCACAGTGCGTGACAAAGGCCATTCAGGGCGAAGTTTGAGGGAGCAGAATGTAGCTTTGTAAGTCCTTCGTTCAAACTAGCCCCCTCACGCACACACACACAGAAATAAAAAAAAATCCTGCTTAGGGTACCTACTCGCAGCCCGTAGGAGAACCAGAACCGAAGAATGCCTAAAGCGGATGCAAAATATAACAAAGCCATTTGAAATATTTCCCCATTTCCCCTACGTGGTCTTTGTGACAAGCAATGTTTCGAGTTGAGAAGTGGTCGGGGCGATCTCTTCCGCTAATGGATACTACACATGATACGTTTCAAATCCTGGAGCTGCTGCTCTTTTGTATAACATGCGAGCTCATCCACATGTGAATAATAAAATGAGTGACGCAAACTTTGAGCGACAACCCTTGCTCAAGCTTAACAGAATCTAGAACCCCCTCCCCCCCCCCCCCCCCACACACACACACACTGGCGAACGCCCAAATCATTAAACTTCTTCAAACGAATTCTATGCTTGTGTCCGTATTGTGAAGGTGCAACGACCACGAAGAGGGAACCAGTTTTTCTTCTTCAATACTTGTGCAAATGTGAAATATAGGTTGGAAGTAGTTCATTGTTATGAGCGCTAAAGATGTGTCTTCACACAATAAAGTAATCGGAAAAGTAACGATTACTTCTTTAAGTAATGTCCAATTACTTTTGCCGTCGAGTAATCAAGTAATCTAATCGAATACTTTTTAGCCAAGAGTAATAGTAATTGTAATCGATTACTTTTTTTAGTAACGTGTACAAGACTGTCAGCTGGGTCTCTCTTTCATGGGGCAAGAAATACGGTTAACCGGAAGGGTATCTATTTATGCGATTCTATGCGGCGGTTGAAGAAATGTGGTATTTAAGAAATTCTTTATATGTTGCTACGAAGGTCTGACAACGCAGGCAACCGGATTCCGAATGTTTCGCCGGAGCTTAATCATCCTAATCTCTAAAGTAGCTCCCTTAATCCCCCTTTCTTCTGACCCCGGTACATAGTAATTAACCTGTATAATTAGCCCCGGTTGAAATCTCTCTCTTCCTGTTTCGTCATTCCCTCTTCCTAATCTCCGGGAACGTCAGGACCGCCAAGAGTTTCTAACGGTTCTTTTTCTGGTAGGATTTTGTTGAATCCAGTCCCAACAGGAAAATAATTGAACAAAAATAAGTAGCGTGTTAGAAAACGATGCCGAAGCATCGGTCGAAACCAAAACTTAGGGACCGGAGACACTCGTTTACGTGCTCCAAAACAAAGAAAGAAAACAGTGTAGCGAAGATACCTGAAGCGAACAGCCCACGGACGCGCCCACTTTAATAACTTCTGCGCGTAAACAGTCAATCATTATTCCCAGAGTGCGTCCAGTAAACGGAAATGCCCCCAAAAATGTTTTGGACCAGAAACGTGAGCCGCGTAGGAGCCTCGAATGTACGATGCGTCAAGCCGGGAACACATTTGCGAAAAAAACGAACCGAAAATCGAACGGAAATCGGAGGCTGTGAAAATCGTAGCTTGCGATTTTCGGAAGACGAAGCCACATGAGGTGGAATGCGCGCCGGTGGCTGCCAACCATGCACAGACGAAAAGAATTGGCTTGTCTGTACGTGTTCGTAGAAACTTGCACAACTGCATCCATCGCGTAAAACCTCACCTTTTGATCCCAGCACCCTTGCTATAATGGACCTTTTTCACATACCGACGGCACCAGGCGGTGGCTGCACGAACTAAAAATCGAGGAAGGGACCTACCTTCGCTACCAATCGATAATGGGAGCTACGCTACCAGTTTCTTCGTTCTCTGAGCAGCGGGGCGTGCCCAACGCGCCGTCCAAGTGGGGCTGTTATTCTTTCCGTCCGCTTTCTTTTTTTGCGTAACACAATTATATGTATGCTGCAATTACGTTTTCTACTCGCTGATCTACAGCCTCCTTCCGAATTTCCTCGATTTTGGTGCCAACTTCCGCCGCTTGGCATCGGGCGCTCGCGCGTGCGCAGAACGCTTCTCGGAAAAGGTCCATTGCCTTCCAGTGTTCCGACCTCACGAGGCTGTTCCGGTAGTCTGGCGAACTAGCGTCCCATATTTCGCGCCTCTTAAAAACTTCAGCTCCCTTGCACCCTTACGTTCTGCTCATTAAAAGCTCGTTTAATGCCACGCGAGCCTTTGAACCACTACCCTTTGAGACAGAGACAGAACGGGTTTCCTCCGAAGGTTGAGATGAGAACGCCTGCGCTGCTACCGAAGCTGTGTGAGCCGCCATGTTGCGAGTCGAACGCATCTTGTCGTTCCGTCCTGCTCCGGGCTTTCGCTCACCGAGCTCCTCCTCCCGGAATTCGGAGGCGCCGTGCGAAAATATCTGGCGCTGCAGATCTCGCGAACCGCACCCGATTTTCGGAAAAGGGGAGGAGCCTAGCTGCCGTGCGATTTTCGTGTGCGGTTTTTCGCACAAAATTCGGCTTTTTTCTTCGCAAATGCGTTCCCGGCTTCACGGGCTAACCAATATTCAGGTCCTTGCTATTATGATCTTTCACTCCGTAGTATCTCTAGCTATTACTGATTATTTTGTGCTTCACATTAAACAAAATGTGGGCGTGTTTCTTTTTGTTTTCAGTTGGCTAGACTTTAAAACACGCGTCTTCGACTGGTGTGTTTAATGTTCAATACCGCCAATGGACCTTTTTCACATACCGACGGCACCAGGCGGTGGCTGCACGAACTAAAAATCGAGGAAGGGACCTACCTGCGCTACCAATCGATAATGGGGAGCTACGCTACCAGTTTCTTCGTTCTCTGAGCAGCGGGGCGTGCCCAACGCGCCGTCCAAGTGGGGCATCCGTGGCGTCCACTTAAACGTCCTGTTATTCTTTCCGTCCGCTTTCGTTTTTTGCGTAACACAATTATATGTATGCTGCAATTACGTTTGCTACTCGCTGATCTATAGCCTCCTTCCGAATTTCCTCGATTTTTGGTGCCAATTTCCGCCGCTTGGCATCGGGCGCTCGCGCGTGCGCAGAACTCTTCTCGGAAGAAGGTCCATTGTCACAACCAGAAAAAAAAATCGGAGAGAGAGTTTTCCGGGTGTGACGTTGTTAAGCGTGGACCACTGACCGAGCGATAGGTCCACGCTCTGGTAGAGAGTCTGACCAATGAATAGAGACAGAGACGTATCTCAAGAACACACAGAAGCTTTAATTTAGCGGTAGGCAGAAAGCTAATTATGATAGATACACTTTGCAGAAATAACTTCTGCAATATAGGGGAGAACGCTTACAAAAATAGAGTTTACAAATCAGGGTTTACAAAGGCTTATACAGTCACTAATGAAGATGTTACGATTAACCCAATCAAAAGATGCTAATTCAAGGAGTAACAGCGACTGCGGAAAGTCTCAACTGACGAGTCGATGGTCGACGTCTCCCTGCGCGGTCCGTCCAAGCTGGAGTAGTTCCTGCGGTCGGCTGGCTCACTGTGGCCGGGGCCCCTGGCCTCGCACCCACTTCTTCAGCTGACACGCTTACACACAGCGGAACTCCGTCCTGAAGTTGGCGGTGGGCCGTCGACAGTGGTCTTGTCGCCACGCTCGACGACGCGATGCATCCGTTGGCCTCCGAGTCTCTTTTCGCACTGCCCTTTGTTCCTCGCACTCAAACCTAGGTTCGTGTACCAAGCGTGGAAATTCCCCTACCCCAGACGGTCACCGCCCTGCGGATCTGCCCTTTGGCCCTGAAAGCAGTCTGCCTTCTAAACCGAAAACATTTCCTGCCATTTAAAGTGACACAACTCCGCTAGGTTCAAAGATCTCAGGTTATATTGTTGCGTTTGGTCTGTGTTGCGTCGGAGAAATCGGAGATGGGGGAAAACTCCGGGAAGCCTGGCGACCGCTCACGTCGACAGAGTCTCCTCTCCGACCTCCGTATACTGTCCTTGTCGTTTTGTGTGACACCCATGTATCGAAAGTGGTTCGGTAGTGGGAAAAAAATGGTGTCAAGGGAGCCACCATGTAATGTTGTGTGAAGTTAACGGTTGGACGTAGAAGTTTTTACAGCAATAGCTGTTATGGGACGCACCACTGGCAATGGTTTCCGTTGTTGATGTAGTTGTAGTTGTGGATGATGTTGTAGTTGATGTTGTTTATGTGTTTTTTATGTTGTAGTTGACGAAGTAGGGCGTAGGTTGTTCGTCGCCAGTTGTTCCAGAATTCTCGAAAAATATCGTCCGCCGGCCCTGGGAATCGAACATGGGGCCGCGGCGTGCGAAGTGGACGCGTTACCACACAACTACGCCGCATTTTTTGTTTTTTTTTGTTTTGTTTTTGTATTGCAGAGTTACGCTACATCGTTGGCAAACCGCGTTATAAACCTTTCCAATGTTTATAAAATCACAGTCCAGCGTGCGATCTTCACCGTCCAGCAAGTGCGTGTTCGTCGCTCCGGAAAGCGAGGAAAGCACGCGTCATACGCACGAGCACTTAAGATAGCACCTGCCACACGCTCTTCTTTAGAAATATCTATGCTTAGGGGTTTATGCCCACTGCACGCGCTCTTTGGAAAAAAAAAATAGACGATAAGAAAATGTAGGGTGCCTTCATGTGCGCTTTGCTTAGGGTGGAGACATCTTGCCATTTTGTCCCACACTTTTATTTTTATTTTTTGTTCAGAAGCGCGTGAAAGAGCGTCTTCCTGCACGTGGCTGTGGCGTTGACTGTCCTATGGCGACATTTTGTTTTCGTCGATTTCTTTGTATTTTACCCCTGAGCGCGTGCTGTCGGCATCGGGTACTACAAGGGTGGCATCACCCTAAACAGAAGGACATTGAGGCACCCTAAGAAAATGTCATTGTAGCATTGTCAATGCCAATAGCTCATGCCTGTAAACGCGCTTTCACGCTCTGCGGAATAAAAAAAAGTGTTCGGTAAAAATAGACAGATTTCTATTTTGTTTCGAACACTCGTGTTCACGCGCGCGCTAAGAATAACGTGGCCCCACGGTGCGTGAACGCGATGCCGATGTCCAACTACTTCGCCGTGACCTGTCGCGTTTTCCAAAGAGCGCGTGCAGTGAGCGGCGTGTACTATAGACCTTTCCAAAAAGAGCGTGTGGCCGGTGCCATCTTGACTGTTCGTGCGTATGGCGCGTGCTTTCCTCGCTTTCCGAAGCGACGAACACGCACGTGCGGAGCTGTGAAGACCGCACGCGGGACTGTGATTTTGTAAACATTAAAAAAGTCTATACTTCGTTTCAGCTTGGGTCCAGACGCAGGCGATGCTACATGCGCGAGCTCCGGGCTTTCAGCGTCCCTGCCAAGCACGCGCGCTCGTGCAATGCAAGCACTGTTCAGGGCCACACGCTCGTGCTCGTAGCATCCGGCTGCGTCTGGACCCAAGCTGAAACGAAGTATAAGCATAAAGTTATTACAATAAACACTCAGAGACGGAGGATCAGTGACCGAGTGGGCTAGCGCACACCAGCTGGAGAACCCAGGGATCCTGGATTAAATCCCCACCCTTGCCCGTTTCGATCTGGATGAGCATCGTACCGGCGTGCGGTCGTGTATCACAATACTGCGTGCGTGCACGTTAAAGACCCCAGACTAGCGGTTGTACTGCACTGGCTAAATTGCTCATATACAGCTGGGAGACTCGTCGCAACCTGAATTGCTGACCAACTGCACGCTGTATAAATATCCACACAGCCTCCAATTAATATTTAACGCTAGAGGCTCAGCAGGCGCGTCTAAGGGACCTTCTGTTGCAAATTGAAGCAGGCAGCAGCCAGTCTACTTTTCAGTCTTCCTGTGTATTCCTATGGAAAAACCTACGTGTATCATTTTTTCTTCACTCAGGGAATAATGTAAATCAGCAGAGTTTCTTTACTCGTACCGGGCACTATGTAATTTATTCACATTATAAAAGTGGAATTTATTTAGTTAATGTTTTTTTTATTACAGAGCAATGTTTAAGTTGGCTAAAATTGAGACCCAGGTCTATGTTGTACAGCAGCATGATATGCGAATAAAAGCTATCAATTCAAGCAAAAAGAACAATTAAAAGCACGAAAAAAAAGAAAAATCAACACTCGGTTACTGCTTTATTTTGATGATTCATGCACAGCATGTTACTAATCAAGTAGGTGTTCTTCATTCCATAACTCCAGGCTTCGTTCTTGTCGTCTGGTTTGTTTGATTGGTATATATTAGCATCATTTGGGTGTTTTGTCAAGCTTATTCACTATGTGTGCTTCATAACATTAACTACGTATATGCGTAAAGACGTGCCCTATAATAGCATCTGCAACTTTAACATGTATTATACTTGTGTACTTGGCTATTTTAGCGCAGTGTTCGACGCCATGAATTCTAAAACAAAATGCTCTGACATATTTTTTTACATCCAATTCTTAAAGGTTCCAAACTTTTTATTCCGTCACAAAACTAAGCAAAATTTGATCTTATAATCGAGCGCGATGAGAAAACGCGTTTTCCCATAGGAATGCATGAGCGGAAGTAAAATTTTGACGGGTTGCTGTCTGCTTCAAATGCATCAGCACACGAGCGCCACCTGAACCTCTAGCATTTATTGTAATAACTCTATGGTACTGCAAGACCCTAAGTGTAGAGCGGATTGTTAACCCTGTTGCGCAGCTCTGTGCTAACACCTCCGCTTCGCGCGCAGCAGACCCAGGTTTGATCCCCGCGCGCGGCTGGCGATCTTTTCGAGGATTTGGCAACACCGATGACGGACGCCCTACAATGCAAACTACAGCATCCACAACGACAACAACTACTGCAACTACGACGTCGACAACGGACGTCACTGGCAGTGGTGGGAAGCGCCCATTGACAGCTATCGCCGTAGAAAGTCAATGCAACCATGGGCACCCTGCGTGTTTGGACTGGAGACTAAATTATAGACGACTTTCGCTGCCGCTCACGCTTAATCAGCCCAACACCGTTTGCTAAACAGTGGCTGCAACGCTGCCCAAAAAACGAAACCGAAAGAAAACGAGACTGGAGGTCGGAACTTTTCTCCCATCTACATGGAGGAGGAGAAAATCGTCTGATTCCTTCTTTCTTCTTCCCGCTTGGGGGTGCGTAAATGGAAGGGAGAAAAACGCGCCGTTGCTAACTTTTTTCCCTCTTCTTTTTTTTAGATTGTGTAACTTATCATCAGCATGGCTTTTGCTTAGAGTGCCAGGACTAACTCGGCGCCTGCTGTGCAGAAGGGCGACCACTTATTAAATCGAATACAGTCAAGTGAAATGCTTCTGCAGCATAAAAATGAACGAAACAATAATAGGCTTCTAGGGTTCCGTCTGATTCATTCGACACGGAGTGTTTCCGGAGTGGCTGGTAGCATAGAAAAAGAGGGCGGGTGTCGCTACAAAGCGAGTGAATGTTTTTGGCCTGCCTTTTCATCGCGATAAAGGTTTCTACTGTCGTCGAAACCTACGTGCTGGATTGCTTACTGGGATTTCCTTCACAACGCCGCATACAAAGAGCGTCCCAGTTACGACAGAACAGTTACTCTGGTACACACGAAATGGGAAGCTAGCCTAAAGGAGGCAGCGCGTCCTTTCTTATTGGTGCATTCCTTTTATCCGACGCGCGAACCTCGAATAGGAAGCGCTAAAAAAGCCGGCACGAAGTATAAGCGACGTCTTGACGCAGCAAGTATGGTGGGTCTTAGAAGATCCTGGTGCTGCTCGGAGAGCGAAACCCTATTCTATAGCGAATACGCGTAGCAAATACACGCAGAATGTGCTCGATTTGGGTGACACAAAAGTATGAGGGAGGCCCTCTTTTTTCCTCCTTGTAGCTCAGGAGAGTATGTCAAACTTTTTGTTCCTCCTTTTTAAGCGCACCGAGGTATAACTGATATCAATACAATACGCTCCAAATATGCTACCATCCCTAAAAACAAATAGTTCTCTTCTTTTTTACAAAATGAACGAAGCAGCAGCAACAAGTGTACAAGGGCCTCTGAAGCCAAAACTAACCAAAAGAGATTGTATATCCCGTTATGCACGTGGAGTCGACATTCCTCCGGATAACCGAACACGCGGGCAACAGACGAGGCATCATCAAACGCGTGCCCGAGTGACTGCAATAAGGAGTATTCACTGGGCGCCATATTTGTGGGTGATGTCTAGAGCGCATGCTCTGAACGAGCCCACATTCATAGGCTGCTAAGACCGGCAATCTTGAGGGTGCGGAATGCACGTTACAAAAGAACTGTGGAAGCTCGCCATCAGCACGCGCTCAGCAGTCGTGGACACAGCTATGGCCGCCAGTGAATACTTCCTATAGCTCGGAATTGAAGCGCGTGGGTCGAAAAGTGTAATTCTGTGTCCATGAGCTTTGTACCAGTAACCGTAATGAAACGTTTTTCAGAAAACATAACATTTGAACTGGTGGGTGAGAAGAGAAATCCGAGCGGCCCCGCACTAAAAGGAGTCGTAATGTTTAGTGGAATCGAATACGCTCAGCGAGTCGGAGTTGTTTACTCAGAATAGTTCACTTAATATCCCAGATCACAGAAGCGGCCTATAAATTCCGCGCCAGCTTCGCTTTTCGGGTAGGCCTTTTTTGGCTCCCTCTACACTTTATCGCACGTCCTTGGTTAGCTGTGAAGCGCGAGAAAAGAAACAGTTAGATTTAATTCCTCATCGTGATTAATTAGTGATTCTACCCCATTAATTAGAAAGCAATCATGGACAAGAGCTGTATACCACCAGCCAGATATTATATTTCATTTTATCACGATAATAAAATTTACTTGGAGGGGTCAGCTCAGGGAAACTTCACCCCCACGGTATTGATTAGCTACCGATGACCCGCACAACCCTAGCTCTGAGGTTGTCTTGGAACTGCAAAGCAACGCCATTTCCCGCTGCACATTCGGAGAGGCGGTAACTCCCCACTCCCTCCTTCGCGTCCTCTCGGATACATCGTCATTGTCTCCAAAACCAGCAGTATGGTCCTTAAGAAACACAACGAAAGTAAAACTTTACAAAAAAAACGCGATTTAGACAAACACTGGTATCGTACACGTATATTAAACGGTACTATAAAGCAAAGAATAAAACAACGGCAAGAACGTAAGCGACTCAAGGCCCACAGCAGAACATCTCTTTCCAACAAACAAGGGTAATTCACTCTGCTCCGTCGGACCCAATAGCCAATCCAAAGGATCAGATATAATTCGTAAAGTGGGACCAAGCATCGAGGTTCCCTCTTCGTGATCTCCTGGATAACGAAAAAAATAATGATAACTAATATAAAAACATTACACTAGCTTGATCATGCTGACAAAGAGTAGGGAGAAAAAATGTTTCCCTCCGAACAAACGGTTCGTCTTGTGGCCCTCGTCTTTTGTCCCTATTTTGCAGCGCATATTACCTAAAGGATCCTGCATCAAGTAGTCCATCTCTCCATTTTAACACACAAGCCATCACATGGTAGGAGGTCACACCACTCTCGTCAGCACGTTTTCCTGGAAGTTGACACAGCCGGCTATAACGCGCGAGCGTTTTCTCTTTCATTATTAATATGCAATTAAATGCAAAGGTGCAAGCGAGCTGTACAAGAATGGCGAAAATGATCCCTGGAGAAGGGGAACAAGAGAGACAAAGGACAAACACAAACCTTCAAGCACAACTAGGTGACTGGTGCGCGACCGAAAAAATCCGCCGGGTCCTGGTATTGAACCAAGGACCTCTCCATTGGAGAGGTCCCAGGACCAGGCGGATTGTTTCGGTTACACACCAGCCACCTAGCTGTGTTTGGAGATTTCTGTTTGTACTTTGTTCCCCTTGTTCCCCTTCTCCAGCGATTGTTCTCGTTGTCTCTTTCATGCTCCCAGATCCTCGTGTTCTCCAAGAAAAAGCATACTTTGTGATTCCTCTCTCAGATTCATTTCCCTTTTAGTTTACGTTTACACCCCCTATGGTCGTCTGCTAAGTGCGAAGCTGACGACACTACAGCGCTTGCCAGTCTTCTTGGGGATGGGATGGAACTATAGGGGCGCTACACTCCAGCTTGTTTTCCCCAGAGTTCTGTTTATCAACAAAAGGCACGTGCACGGGATCGTATACTTCATCTTTCTCGATTGAGCGCGTAGCAAAGATGGGGCCCCAACTCGTGCCCAATTATTTTGCTGCGCCCGCATCTTGCTTCGCTAATTGAACAGGAATTCCAGCCGAGGGCTGATGCAACGTTCGGCTACGTACGTCGAGCGCTGCGTGAAAACACAAACAAGTAATCCATGTCGTCGCTGTCCCCATCGGTGTAGTTCTCAATTTAGCCATTAGGGGCGCAACGGTTGGATCCCATTACCATAGGTGTAAGGCAAGTTCGTCCTTGACAAAATGGTGCCGGACAAATCGGTCCCGTCAAGATGGTCCCGGACAAAATGGCCCTAAATGTAAACCTGAACAAAATTGACCCAAGCGCAATCCGGACAAAATGACTCAAAATGCTTTTTTGGCACTTGGGGCGATCTTTGATAGTTTTAGTGAAGCCCTACTGCGTTTAACACAACACACACCACAACACAGAACAACGAATGTAACTCATATATTAACGCAAAATACCTTCCCGTGAAATATTAAAAAAAAACTGAAGGTTCCTAAAATTTTATGAAACTTCCATTATCGCTCACTCGGCTCTATGACTCCTATTCGCGTAAGACAAATCGCTGTACAAATCTGGAGCCTGAAATTCACTACAGAAATACAAACGCGCAAACGAAAAAGCGCGAGGTCGCGACGCTCTACATGCGCTTTTTGGAACATGCGGTTATAACTCAGATAAAAACATTACGAACGCCATTAGTAGGGTTTGTTTTCAGCACTGCTTGATTGGCTCTATCAGCTCTTAGCTTTGGTATCACTTTGACTTTAGTGAAACAGAGTATAGGCGTGGCAGAAAAATATCCAGATATTGCGATTTGCGAGAAGTATTTTCTTAAATTTAGAATTAGGGCAATAGCGCTACAAGAAAACGTATGTACATGATAGATGAAATACATTATTTTATGCACATACCACATGTTTGTGAAAATGTGCTAGGGAATAACCTTTTTTTATTTTTTTCGTGTTGTCATATCTTATAGATACGTTATTTGATGTACCAAGTCTTTGAGGGAAAACTGACCAGAATTCCTGAAAATAAGATGATTGAGGAAAAGAACTTTAAGGGAAAAAACTGCTAGCCACGGCAGACGCCATGAATTGCAAGGAACAGGCTAATTAATAAAATAATCAACCAAAACTCACTAATCGTCTTTCTAATTGCGCCTTCAAGCAAACTCTGCCGCAAAAGTTACCTGGGACCATCTTGTCCGGGACCATTTTGTCCAGGACAAATTTGTCCTGATACCGTCCACGATAGTACGTTCCGAATTCGCTACGCAGTCCTTCTGTTTGGAGAGCGCAGAAACAAAGAATGGTAACCGTTGGATAGCGGCCAGCATTCGCCTTCTGAACCGATTTCTTTTTTCAGCAAGGCGGTTATGTCTTTATGCTACAACTTCCTTCCTGAAGGTTACGAAAATAAGGGTTTGTAATCGAAGTTCCGCGTGTATTTTATTTTTATCGACTTGATAAAATGTGTTTTATTTGTTCATACAAGCGAACATTGAACGAACGTTAAAAACTGCAAAGGAAAATGTTGGATGATTTTTTTTTTTGTAATCTCTTGCATTTATATTTTTATCAAAAAATAGGCTATAGCAAGCTAGGACATATCAAACCGATACCGTCGTTTTCTATAGGGAATACGTTACATTTTCCGGTGCGTATCTAAGACGCAAGCGACTATAATAGTAAGTTAGCAACAAAAAATATATATATATATATATAACGTCTGTTTTTCTGGTTGTATTAAGAAAGGCGGCTTAGCTTTGCAGCACCCCATCAAAACATCCTTCGTGGCTTCGGTAAAAAAGCAAAAGCAAGTGTGAAATTAAAATGATCACAAACAACACGCTGCCTCTGAATCTTACGATGGCTTCCTCCATGACCTGAACCAACCCGCGAGGCCAAACAGCTTTCCCTGACGACGTTCACAACGGTCAATTCCCGATTCTTTTGTTATATTTCTCCGCCTGCTCCCTTCTCCGGCGATGAAAACCAGGTTCAGATAAGCGTATCGGACCGAGCACACGTTGTTTTGTAGCGCGTCGAACCAGACCCATTTCAAACTTCACCGAAGCCCTGTCCGACGCCGTAAACTATACTCCCAGCTTCGACAATATAAAGGCCGGAGCCGTTCTGCAGTTTCTTTCGCCTGAGGTTCGTGATATGGAAGATCAGTGGCCGAACCGCCCAACTGCGGCGAAAAAGTCATCTTTAGATGTTACCCCGCCGCCGTTCTTCTTTTTGTGCTTTTGCTAGTTAAATACTGCTGCAGTGCTTCTTTTTTGCTTTTACTGTCAGTGGGTATTGAACACACAAAAAAAAATTGGTCCGATTCTTTTTTTTTTTTTAGCGTCTCCCTTATCGGTAGGTGTTATTCCTATTGTAGCCGAAGAAAGGTGGGATGGAGGGGGTAGCACAGGAAAAACAAAAACAAAACAATAAACAAAGGCCGGACGGATGAGGCGATCCTTTCGTCTTTGGGAGGAAGTTTCAGGGGTTCGTTGTATTCGATAGGAAGGATATTTCGGTACCCCTGAGGATGAGAGTAACGCCTCGGAGAATGGCCTAGAAGAGCAGCCGGCGAAAGCAGCGGTTCGAGATTTGGGAGTTTCATTTCGATCAACAATGGGCTTATCGACACCCGAGCGCTGACTTGGTCCCGAAAGCTTATCTATGGAATGGTGGTTTTAGAAAAACGCTAGTTCGAGAACCATGCCTTAACGTAATGGAAGACTGTGTTGAAGTTAGATTAAAGATTAAAAAACTTGTGTTCAGGAACTTGAAACAGGAAGCGACGGGTGATTTTTTTCTAAGCGCCTGCTCATGTTAGAAGCTCGCTTAATGGAATATTTTTTTATAAAACATTTAGGATTTTATGCGCTCTAAAATTATTATCCCAAAACCACCTTGGCTCAAAATTGCTTTTTGGTGTGTGTGACCTTGGCGAAAACTTTTAATATTTGTAGTTGAATATGTGCAATATTTGTAAATAGAAAGTAGTATGAGGATCATGATAATGATCCTGCAGACTATACTCTCTTGCGAAAGCGATTATTGGATCAGTTATCAATTATGTCTTAATTCATCCAATTCAAACTTCTTTCCACAATATAACGCCGCCATGCGGAGTGTTACATTTCGGAGAAAAAAAAAGTTTAGGTTCGATATGCATTATTCGTTGGGGTCTGTCGCAGTGCGTAATGTAAAAAAATAAGAAAAATATATATTGCGAGAGTTGCTTCTTTGCATTGCATTTGTTTGTCTATTTTCCAAAAGGTTCGCATTATATACGTTTACGGCCACACATACTGAATACGCACGACCCCTTTTTAATTAATAAAAACTCTGCTTTATGCCGAACAATGGCAATTATTATTATTTTAACAATTGTTAGCGACCACTAACTGTGATAGATAAATGAACTGATACGGTGCCACTCGTCTTTTTTACCTATTCATTTATTTGTCTTTCGTCCAGAAACAACAGCTGAGACATTAGTAGGGGTTCACTTATACTACACACACATACACTTTCATGATAAAGAAAAACACAAAGCAACAGAACACACAGAAAAACAGAACACTGAGTGCTAGTAAATGTCGATGGTTAGTGCACTTTTAACATACCGCTCTCTCTCCAAAATGTCAACCGCCGCACTCAGTGGAACAAAAATTGCTCTGAATTCGTAAAATCGAGTGAAAATAAACACGTCTTACAAATCGAATGTGTTGCAGAAATGGCAGGAATGAGACTATTTAAAAAAGATTACTAGTAATTAAATCACTTTCGTGGTCTGAGCTATAAAATAATTACTTTTACCAGCTGGGTAATTTAGTAATGTTATGAATTACCTTCAGGCAGCAATTTTTGAGCAAATTACTCATTACGTTTTGAAAGTACTTTCTTTCTATATGAGACAGTTTGTGTGCGATCCGCGGTCTTAAAGAAGAAAAGAAAACATTACTTTGTATGGTAAATGTCGTGAAAGAAATATCAGAGCAATTAAATGACGGCAATCTAAGCGCAAAGCCTCGTACGAGCAACCCGACAGGTGCACAAAGGCGGACTCAAAAGGCGAAGTAGACGGCCAAAAAAACATTTGTGTAAAGACATCGCTAGAAGGCCACGGCTCACGAACTCCAGGCAAGACAGATTCACGGCGTCACGTCATCACGACGGTACTATATTTGGTGGTTCAATCCTAAGCTGACAATGCGGTGGGAGCTACGAGCTCACCGGAACCAATCAACCACCTTCCTTTCATCGCCCGACCCCTTCTCTGCAAGTGGGTATGAATGTCAGCGTGGATAAGTGGCGAAAGATAGACGTATGACTTGTCCTTCGAGCACGTAGCTCCTCCGCACTGCGAAGGGCACCTCACCAATGATGTTAACCAATTTTGAAACCGGAGGACAGGACACGCAGATTCCCAGCCTTCTTGCTCTTTCGTCAAGCAGGGCCAAACCGTAAGCTTCGACCATCGTGAACAACAAACCACCTTGATAAATAGTTACTCCCAAATATCTTGTCAAGGCCTTATAACGTTCGGTGTATATCCTTGGTCCTGGTAAGTAAAGGTGCTTTTTGTGGTCGGAAAAGACTGGAATCGAGCAAAGCAGGTTCCGCTTGCTGTATGCCTCTCTGCATTTCCTTGGGAAGTTTCTTCGAGAATAAGCAAACGAGCAGATATCGCTACCCGTTTGTTGGGAAAATACACAGTTTAGAAAGCTCGCGCCATCTCTTTCCCCACCTGGCGGCGCTTCTTCCTAGCAAACATCCAGCCCCCTTGTGCGATAACGCGCAGTAACTTGGGCTTTTCGGGCGTTTTGGAACACATAATCATATAGAAGAATGAATGGGAATGAGGCAACTGGTGAATTTTGGAGAAAAGGTAATGTCAAATTTAGGCAGCCGCAGAGCTCGAGAAACTCAATGTAACCTATAAGGAAGCTGTTACCACCGCAAAACGCGAGTATTTTGATAAACTGTCTGATGGCATGTGACTCAGTAGCAAAGAATTCTGGAAATACCTCAAAAAGACGCGAAAGGAGAATGTGGGAATTCCAAATATATTATATCTTGGAGAAGTAATTGAAGAAAGTTACAAAAAGTCAAGCTCTTTTAATACGTACTTCCAGTCTATTCTTGCCTCTAACGTCAAAACTCATTCTCACCCCCTCCTCTCAATTAAAAAATTGTAACTCAAATGGCTCATGTTGTCATCAGTGTAGAAGGGATAAAGGAGTGTTTAGACTAGCTTGATATTAAAAAGGCTGTAGGTCCTAATGGTTTGTCCCCCAGAGTTTTAAGATTGTGCTCATTCGGTGTGTCTCGCAACTTAGAGGTTATTTTTTGTAAATCCCGAGAACCAAGTGTGCTCCTGGGTCAGAGGAAGGTGACGTGCGTCACGCCAATCCATAAGCAGACTTCAAAACACAAAGTGGAGAATTATCTCCCCATCTCACTGAGCTGCATATGTTGTAAGATTTTAAAGCATAGTATTTATAGCAATGGTGTGAGGTATTTAAACGCAAATAGTTATTTTTCTGCTACCCAACATTGTTTTGAGAAAGGGCCTCTCATGCGCCACTGAGCTCGTAGAACTTTTTATGACTTGGTTTCAACGCCTGAAGGAGGGGAGGAGAATAAACGCACGCCATCTTTCTTGATTTGAGCAAGGCTTTCGATAAGGTGTCTCACCCTTTGTTGCTACACAAACTGAGCTTCCTTAGCCTTGATGCAAACGTGATGAGATAAAACAGCGCAAAAAGGTACAAAAGGAAGAGACAAACCGGACAGGACAGGACTGGTTGTCTCTTCCTTGTGTACCTTTTTGCGCTGTTTTATCTCATCATGTTTAACAACTACCAACTAGCCCAACTCTCAACCTTATTACTTGATGGAAACGTATACCGTTGGATAGAAAATTGCCTCTCTGGGAGAAAGCAGTGTGTCGTCGTAAATGGTGCAAGCTCCGACTTTGTTGATGTGACTTCTGGCGTGCCGCAGGGGTCAGTGCTGGGACCTCTTTTATTTCTTGTGTTTATTAATCATATATAATCGACCATTAACTTGCCCATAAACCTGTTCGCGGACGATTGTGTTTTGAACAGTAGCGTTAACAGTGTTAGTGATTTGGTGTTTTACAGTTGGATCTGGATAGAAAAGCGGATTGGTGCTAAATTTGGGAGTTAGGCTTGAATGTGGTTAAGTGTGTGCAAGTCATATTTGGGAGGAAACATAACCCTGTCCCATTATGCTATTTTACTGATCATCATAAATTAAGTAATAACACTGATGTTAAATATTAGGGGATTACCTTGTCAAGCACACATTTTTGAATGTTGATGTCACTGAAACTGCTAAAAAGGCCAGCCGAACTTTAAATTTCCTTACTGCAAATTTGCACGGTGCTCCACAGAAACTAGTGAGAAAGCCTACTGCTTTTTGGTTAGACCAACACTGGAGTAGCAGCATGCTGTTTTCTTGGGATTCACAGTCATCAAAAAGTACCTTGCAGGGTAAGATAGAGAAAATTGCCGAAACCGTGCACGAGATTTGTAACAGGAAATGTATAGTAGAAACAATAGCGCTACACAGATTAAAAATGTACTTGGTTGGAAACTTTATTGTTAAGACGCAAAGATTTTCGATTGAGGTTCTTGCTCGCAATGTTTGAATGATTTGCCAGGTATTGGTAAAAGTAAATACATAGAACGACCTAACTATATTTCAAATCATGTGGATCCTTCCAAAAAGATAAGGGACATTTCCTGTAGAACAGATTATAAGAGGTTTTCATTTTTTCCAAACACAATCGTTCACTGAAACCTGGCACGCTGAGTTTTTTTTTAATTAATGACGACGTGGGATTATTATTTACCTCAGGGAATGATCTTGATTTTAAATGTTATTTATTTTTAACGTTTATGTATTCTC